>JARDYH010000001.1:234100153-234312653 GCA_029215795.1 Anniella stebbinsi | reverse complement strand
GAGGAATTAGGGTAGAGCATGGCTCCATTTTTTGTGTATACTTAATAACAAATGCAGCATACTAAGTGCATAATGTGCCAAACTTTATCTTAGGAAATCTCTTTTGCACCCACTGCACTGCACACTCATAATGCTGCATTAATGTCAAGTAATACTTTTTAGGGCTGGGTTGCACATAGGCTTTACAGGAACCTTAATTTTATATACAGGATTGTGTTTAAAGCAGGTTGGATTTTTGAAACAATTAACATATAAATAACCATGCTGATTCCAGCAATGACAGAAGCACGAACTTTCATTCGAAGACCAAATTTTGTTCCGACTTATAACAAGGGTATTGATCATTAAGGGATGTGAATGATGATCAAAATACAATCTAATTAAAAGGTAGACATGGTGGGATATCCTGCTGGTTTTAAACGAGAAGATGTGATGGTAGTTGACTTCATGAATACTCTTACTTTAAAGTCATGTCATTTGAACTAACAGCAGGTATTAAGAATGAAAAAATACTGAAGTAGGGCTCAGTATATAACATACTTAAAGCCTACTTTGCTTTTTTAGGTAATCTAAAAAAGATTTTTTTAGAATGATACCAATGTTGCTCAGGCCTTTGATTGCTTAACAACAAATTGCTAAGACTTTCATTGATAATCAGCATTCCTTAGAAAAGCACAAACAAAATGCCTGATTTGGCACACTGGAGTAGGATCTGCTGTGGTCTGAGAACTTTAGGAAAACTCTCTCCTTTTCTTGTAATGTGCTGATAAACTCTGCCTAAGTAAACTGATTTGACCTTGGGAAAGACTCAAATTCCAAATGATCTCCAAAACCCACACATCTGAGATGATGTTGGACTACCTCCCAGAACAGCCTCCATTTGAATGGGCTATCTGGGGAATGAAAGACCGAACATATCCTTCAAAAACCAAGCAATTTTCAAGTTAATTCTGGACAAATTTAATCTTAGTGTTTGGGTTTCTTTCCATCCCATTGGCTGCTTTAATACCTTGCAATGATGGGCATTAACACTGTGGCCCTTT
Source organism: Anniella stebbinsi (assembly GCA_029215795.1). NCBI lineage: Eukaryota > Metazoa > Chordata > Lepidosauria > Squamata > Anniellidae > Anniella > Anniella stebbinsi. The sequence continues at coordinate 234,311,610 of JARDYH010000001.1, read as the reverse complement.
CCACATCAGGTGTTTCTCCTGGGATAGCCCCTGGGTGCTCCCTGTGAGTCCAAATGACGCACAGGGAGTCCCAGGGGAGTGGGGATTGGCCACGGGATTTTCCAGGGATATGGCAACCCTGAAAAATCCCAAATTTTTCCACGGTCCCAGGTGCTGCTTGACTTACACAGTAGCAAACTGGGCACAGAGCTGCACCGCGCGGCTCTGTGCCCAGCAGGGGAGGGGTAGCACCAGTTTCGCCATCCCTGGGAGGGCAGGGAGGTGGGTAAGGGCCTGTGCGCGTGAGTTTTTTTAAAAAAAGATTTATGTTTTGCAGAGGAGTGTTCCTGCGCTCTTTCAGTGTAAAAGAAAATGGTGGCAGCAACATGCGACAGCCTGGGAGGAGCCTGGGTTATCGCATAATGACATGTACATTAGGGCGATTAACCCGGAAGCAGGCCCTTCGGGGTCTGTTGCCCCTCCAGACCTCTACACCCCTCTGGTGTAGAAAGGACCTGTGATTGGGTAAGAATTAAAAGGGCTGAGGATACTCCCCCCCAAATTATGATCTAATGTTTTTCACAAATCTTCCTTAGTGCCTTCCTGATAGTAGATTCTTCCCTTCCCTGCCACTTCAGACCTCTTCCATTAATTGTATCCTTTATTTCCCACAACCATGTCAACAGGAAACAAATCTGCTCTCAACAACCAGTGAAAGCCAATATGATTATAGAACATCTCATTCATTCGCTGATAAAGCTCTCCAGATGTCCTTGAGTTGTTTTTTAAAATACCGGGCTGTCTTAAACAAGCCAGCATGTTAGTCACCTTGGCTTGAGTGCTCCCATTGTCCGCTGGAGCGCCTAAGCAACCCAAGGACAAGGCGTCCCTGGCTGGTTTAGTGTGACATTGAAACCTGGAATTCTGGCTTGTGTCTTCCCCAACAAACCAGAGTTAGAAACTAGGGTTTAATTCTGATTTGTCAGTAGAGAGACAAGCCAGAGTTCCGGGTTTGAGCATCATGCTAAACAACCCAGGAATGAAGTACACCTGGGATTTTCAGCTGTTCCTACTGGCAGGAAAGCCAAGCAGGGGCACTCACTGTGGCGACTAACACACTGGATTGTTCATTACAACCCCGGGTTTAAAAGAAAATTCTGGTTATGTTGCATGTAAATCATGACAAGTATAGTTGTTACAAGGGTAAAATAAAGGGGAGACCTATGCACACAGCCTTGAACTGCTTGGAGAAAGGGAAGAATTAAAAATAGTAATAAATATATAACACATAAACAAAATTAAAAAAATAAACAAACTGAAGCAAGCTAGTCTAGTAAGAGAATTGTTGCTATCCAATTCTAGGACTGGCTTGTGGAGGACAAGTCAGTGCAACTTGAAAAACCTCCAGGGACTTGTTGACACACATTTCTGTACACTTCAGATTCTAAAGTAATGGCTTCCTTCCCACTTGCACAGATGTATGTATTATTGAATATAAAGTAAGCTTATCTCTTGTTTTGAGATACGACACTTTTTTAAAATAGGATTGTCATGTGAACTTTTATAAAGTACATGATGCTGATAATAAAGAAATAAAAAACAAACAATATGAAATAAAAAAACTGTATTTCTAAGAACAATTTTTATAAATGCAAAATGAGGATTAATTATAGAAGAATCCCATTTTTTATCCAGCTAAAATAAGGAATATGTATTGGTAATATGTATTCTTATACTCAATGAAGTCAGTGTTTGCCTTATATTTAAACAGGTTGTTTATTTCAAACCAGAAAGCAAAGCAGTTGTGAAGTACATATATTTAAAGTATTGCAATTGCATTTTTATTTACAACCTTCTGTTTAGGTATGAAATATAAATAAATATGCCATACCAGGCTAATTCTGCTTGGCAAAGAAAGACACCATAATGCAGACACATAAAAAGACACAGGTTGAATAGAGACACAATCCAGGTTTATAAAGTGCCTTCCCTCCCCACCCACTGAGTGATTTTTTTCTCTTCCTTCCATTTCTGGTGGTATCCTTGCCTTAAATGTACACCACAGCAAACCACAATTAGCACAAATTATGGATCCTCATAAACTTTAGATTGAAACCACTGTTATAATGGAACATGGCTTGGGTGAACCATGGTTTTTTCAGTCTACAGGTAATACTACACCATGGTTAAGGCCAGGAAGAGAAAGGAAGGGTTGTTCTTGAAAAGGAGAGAGGAGAAAAAGAACACATCCATGAGTCTGATTCCCCGTTTGCAAACCATGGTTTGCTGGGAGCAAGCATCCCATTTCTACAGGACCAAATGTTCTAATTCAAGCATTTTGTATGTGGCTTAAATTAACACATTAGGGTGAAGAGCAAGGACAAGCAGACTAACTGTTCTTGTTGCTCTCCACATGTTGAAGGTGACTGTCCACAGCAGGGAGCCTTTTCTGATGTTGGAGGTTCCTTGTACAATTTAGAACTCTGGAAAACGTGTGGAAGCCTCCACAGATCCACACAACGGTCTAGAGTTAAACTGGTAGTTGAGATCAAACCCTGGTTGGTCACAGTGAAAGGTTGTGCTTAAAGACACAAGTGAGTTAAGAACAGTTAAATGTGCATAACAGAAGCTGTAGACTTGTGTGTAAGATTTAAGAACAGATCAATTACTATAAAAATATTTGTGAAATTATTTATAGATTGCCAATATTAAAGCAATTATAAAACAAAATAAGTAACTTCAGCTATAAATATATCCTCCTTCTCAAATACAATCATATTCCAAGTAACTCTTATTGCAATCTATGTAATATTGCAAACAAGTGACAACTTTCTCTTTCTATTGATCCAAATTTTGTATGAGGATATTTAAAAAATAATTGCAATTTAACCAAAACCATCTAATCTAAGGGTCAAGCACATATATTAATTTTCTGAATACATTTCCAGGACAGTGAAATATATTCCCCGCATAAAGCGTAGATAAGCTTTAATCCTACCGCCTACCACTAAATAACCATTTATTGAATTCCAGGACAAATGATTCAACTAGCTAGTGCTGGATTACAGCACAGTTTTGTTCAGTGAGAACATATCCTATTTACAAAGGTATATGGGGAAAAATTGAACTACAAAGTGGTTTTGTAAATGAGAACATCAGCAATTATACTGTTTTTTTCTGAGGAGATACAATAGCCATAAATTGATCTGCACCATGAGAAACAGAAGCAGCCTTTTACCTTGACAAGAAAAAAAAGATAAATAGCTTTCTTTCATAAACAAATCATGTGGCACAAGCAAAGATGTTGTTTTCTTTTTCTTTTTTCTTTTTTAAATAAATAGGCAAGGAACAAAACACCTCAACGCACCGCTTTCTTGATTGGTGGCAAACTATATGTAAGGGAAAATAACATCCATCTCCTCAAAGAATATGTTTCCTTGATCCAGAGAACAAGGTATCATGATTTAAAGAATAGATATTCAGTTATCGTATAATAGCAAGGAGTCAAAACGGAACATATTATACAGTTACTAAGCCTGCAATCCTAAACACACTTAATAGTAAGTCTCATTGAACTCACTGAGTATTACTTCTGAGTAAACATGCTTAGGATCATACTTTAGAGTACTTTGATTTGTGTCTATGTTATTTTGGCTGCAGTCCTATAGTCATTTATCTTGGAGTAAGTTCCACTAAACTCAATGGGACATACATATAAGTATACATGTATAGGATTGCACTGCTTGTTTATTAGATTTAGTGAAAACCTGATTTTAGGTAGCAAAACCAAGTACTTATTGATAATAATACTTCATTTAAGGATCCTAAGATACATATGCAAAGTTTGTAAATGGTGGGTTGTGTGGATGTGTCAAAAGGAGTAACAAGAAGGATGCTTAAACAGAGAAGGAGCCACATATTCCTTTAAACACTATTTTTAAAAAGAACTTTCAGGTAATCAGCATGCCACCAGCAATCCCCCAATCGGCTTGATAGCCTCACCTTGTATGAGGACAGAACAGACTCTTTCCATCTGAATGCTATTTGCACACTAAACAATAAAACATGCAATATGTAACCAGTTATACTGATGAGTTCAATACGTCCTACTATTTTTCTCATGGTGTCTCTAACAAAAGCTCTGTGATGAGTGCTAGAACGTGATGTGGAATTGTGACCATTGTAGCTGTTTTGCTTCTTTCAAATCACTAAGGAAGAGTGATTTAAAGTTCTCTCTATTTCCCACTTGAATCACTTCAACACGGTGTGTTGCTCTCTCTCTCTCTCCCTTTCCTTTTCCCTTGGCAAGATGTGATTAATAAAAACTTAAACTAAAACAAGTTGTTTAAGATGGATGAGTGTTACATAGAGTCTCCCTTTTTCTTGAGCCTGGCTCAAACAACTACAGGCAAGACTCAAGTATACTACTGGGCCATTTTCCTCCCATCTGAACCTCTCATATCGGGTTTACCAATCTGGCGCAAATTGACATCAGAATCTGAATATTTCCTGGAATTACTGTGCTCTCATGTTGATTACAGTTTCACTACTCTAATCAAGATGACCATGGGGGCTTGATTCTACCTCCATCTTTAGACTCCAGTGATTGGGGCAGGAAAAGAATTTGCCACAAGAATCTCAACATATACACTCAATGCAATTTTCTTTTAAAATAAATCAGATATAACACAGATCAACCAGAGTTCCCACAGCAAAACCACCCATCTTTATAAAAGAAAATGCCTTAGAAGTATCATCAAAAGGGCTCAAACTACTTCACCTGCCCAACCAATACTATACATCTATGCCAATATAATGGATAATTTTCAATTTGCAGGAAATTAGGAAACTGAGGAACAAAAACTTCAGTCTATGAGATTTTCTACAAGAGGCATTTGTTGTGCACTTGCCATTCTCCATTCACTGTTATCAATGGGTTCTTTTGACAATGTTGTGACCCTCACTTCTATTTCTAAAAATCACTTTTCTGCAATTTTTTTTAGAGCAGGGAAAATGTGGTATTATTTCTGATGGCAAAAGAAAGCGCATTTTCAAATTGTGTATTTGCACTGTTCTGCTATACCACAGTGCCACCTAGAGGTTATGTAGTGAAAAAGCAGAAAAGGAAATAATCCTTGTGTAGTGCTCGGATCTCAATTCTGCAAAACCGAAAGTACATGCAGCGTATTAACAGCCGTGTGTAGAAAAGCTCCATCTCCACTACATCCATGTGTGAGGCTGCTGTGATGAAACAAACAATTTAAAAAGGAGGCAGTCCTCAAAACAACAGAAAAGAGGCATTCTGACTCATCTAGTCAAGCATTCTGCTCGTATAGTGCCTAACCAGATGCCTATAGGAAGTCAACAAGCACGACACAAGTACAGTAGCACCCTCCTGTTTGTGTTCCCTGGGTAATATTGTATTCAGAGCAATAATTCCTCCAACACTAGCGATAATAATCCTGACTGCCATTAACAGATGTATCCTCCACAATAGCCCTTATCCTCAAACACTGTTGTCCCAGAGTAAGGATGGAGGAAGAGAAGTAAACCGCCCAGACAGCTTCGGCTATGGGGCGGTATATAAGTGTAATAAATAATAATAATAATAATAATAATAATATAAATGGTTAAGACCTCAAGTATCACAAGTTCACCAAAACCAATTAAAATGCAATTTAAACCAAGCCTTTGGAGGAAATTACTACAAATTGTGTTCATAACATGTCCAGGAGAAAAGTATTCTAAGGAGTTTCAGGACAGGTAAGCAAGAACAAGTGTCAAGATTGGGAAGAGATGGACTTGAGTGCCAGGGAAGTATACAAGGCTAAATAAGACATAGTTCAAGAGCTGACAAGATATGGGTTTTGGATAGCTCAGAGCCGTCAGATAGTGTGTCTAATATGAGATGTTCCAAGTTCATTCTTTCCTACAGGGCCGAAGCATGGCGGATGGGGGTAGGGAGAGGGCACAACTTGGACCTATGATCCAACAGGAGTTGGCCCAGGCTGCAATGTCATTATTACCAAGAAGGGGGCGGGGCGGAAATGAAGCTAAATAAATTGTAGATCATGCCTGAGGATATTTATGTAAACTTATCGCCTTGCATCTATGTACCTATGGTCTAGGTCTCATGAGATTTGCTGCAGCCAATCAGAACCAGTGCTTGAGCAGAATAAGTAACACCCTGAACAGTGAGTTGCTGATCCAGGGTCCAATTTACTTTCTCGAGAGCATGTCTGGTTCAGTTAAACTAAGTCATTTGAGAGACAAAAGACATTTGTGCTGCCCTATGTGGAGGCTCTGAAAAGTTACCTGTCCCAGACTTCCTTGCGCACAGGCGTAAGAGAAGGACAGCTGGTGAGAGGGCAAGAGCAGCACAATACTCAGAGACAATGGGAGCCAGTGCTGCAGATAGGATTGGGGTCCCTCTCTCTGTCTCTGTCTCTCTCTCACACACATCGTACTGCCTTGCTTGTCCAGAAATGGAAGGCAGTTTAACAAAAGGAAGGAAAAGAAGCCAAAGAACACCAATCAACCCTCCAGTTCTACTATGGGGCAAGATCAGTTATGCCACATTGCTATTTTGTCTATTGAGGGTAAATTTGCAAAAGAAATTGACCTTTGGTATATAATTCACGATTTTGCAATGACAAATGTCAGAAAAACAAAGCTTTAGGGCAGGAGTGTGGAACATGTGGCCCTCTACATAGGGTGACCACAGTTAAAGCTGCAGGAACCCTGCACCCTTTTGCATCTGACCAGATACAAAAGAGGGCAGGGCTCCTGCAGCTTTAATTGTTGTGATGAAGAGGGAATTTCACCAGGTGCTGCATGCATACAAATGACACCTGCTGAAATTCCCTTTTCTATGCAACTGCTAAAGATACAGGAGCTCTGTCCTCCATTTTACATTGTCCCCCTACTTCTAGATGTTGTTGAGTTGCAGCTCCCAGCATTTATTGCCACTGGCTATGCTGACTAGGGCTAACGGGAATTGTAGTCCAACAAAATCTGCAGGGTCACAGGTTCCCACCCCTGCTTTAAAATAAATTGATCTATTCATAAAACGTTTTCAGCCATATTGGTTCATTACAATTTTAAAAATCAAAAACATTGACAAGATAAAAACTTTATTGAACCAACCTATAGTTACAAAATAGTCTGCCAGTTTGTAGAACTCTTCTTCAGGCTCAATTATACAAAACGTAGCCCCAAAGATGGAGGCATGGTGTAACCAGTGTGAACCATGGTGTAATTTCAGAAATGTAGAAAATATAATTTTAGAATTAAAAATAGATTTTTTTTTCTGTCATGACTCATGAGATTGTATGTACTGGATGGGATCATGGTATATGCATGGAACCTGGGGAGCATGTTCCAAGTTTGTATTGGAGCCCCCAAAATGATATCCTGGATTCCACAGATAGGTGGAATCCAGGATAGATGCCCGATTAGACATGATCATCTCTAGGCACATACATGGTCGACACAGACGTTGTGACATAGTAGGAATTAAGCAAAAATACCGATTGTATAAATCGGCATTCCACTTCAATATGGAGTGAAACTCATGACCTTTGTAAAATGCCCAGAGAGCTTCAGTTATTGGGTGGTATAGAAATGTAATAAATGATATGAAATTATCTATACATAGAAGCTGCACTTGGCTGACCATAAACAGGAAACTCACACATGAAAATGTTGTTGCCACAACTGTAGGGGCTGAGTGAACTGGCTCTTAGTAGGATGCAGCTAGAGCAAAATGAAAGGCTTCATGTCCATGGGAGAGGGGAAAGAAATTTCAACAAAGGAGGGATGAAGGAACATTACTCCCTGAGGAATAACACACTCATGGGATTGCATCCAAGTCCAACATTATCAACAAAATACACTAGATCTCAATATAACTTTCCATGATTAACTCCTGATTACTTCTTAATGCTTAATCCTTCCACAAAAATCAATGGGACTTAAAAACACTTAACTTTGACTGGTTGTGTCCAAAACTATTACTATCTCACCCAGCTATATTACACCCCTGACTACACAACCAATAATGCAGTATTATTTACTCCGCAGTCATTTGTTTGCTTCAGAGATACAAGTAACGGAGGGTTAGATAATAAGCAAATTGCACCATGTAGAAAATTATTTAGATGCCAATTAAAACGTAGTTTCCAAACTCAGAAAATGAAATTTGATAAGACAAAAAAAAAAAAGGGGGGGGGACAACAACAACAACAACTGTGATTACTACAAGTCTCTTTACTGCATTCATTTATTGTTCAGTTCACAGTCTCTGAGTACAACACAATTCTCCAACTGAGTCAGCTTTCATAATTCAGCGGTACAAAGTCTGCAAACACATGTAACCTAGATCCATATTTCACAGTGACAGCATATGATAGCAGAATGTGAAGTATTAATGCTAGTGTCACTACAGTCCTACACTCTACTGCACTTTAAGAGAAAGCAGCTGCTGAGATGAAATGTGTGCCAACTGTCTGAAGACAGAAACATAAGAAACATTCCTTCTGTTACAAAGGAACACACACACACACACACTTACTTTCTTTTAGACTGAACAAGCAAAGTTTTTTTTTCTTTTTTACTTTTTGCCTTTCAAATTTCTGTCTCAAAAATATTTGCACAATCGGAAAAGAAAGAAAGAAAGAAGAAAGAAAGAAAGAAAGAAAGAAAGAAAGAAAGAAAGAGAAATGCCTATAAGAACTGATGTAATTTCGCCAACAGCCAGAACCATCTAGGTCAAGGTTATGGGATTATATGTGAAACTGATGGAGCAACATGTAATCATAAGACTTACCTACAAAGTGACAGCGTTGTTCATATGCTCTCCCAAATTCAATGAATCTCAGCACCCGGCAGAAATGTAATTGCTATCTGGTATCAGATTAACACAGGGCACTGGAATGCTTACATGCATGTAACGAATGGGCTACAGGGCCTCCATAAGATTACTTCTTCTGGCATCCTCAAGTCTAGAAATGCTTTCATGGCTACAGATATCATTCGTGCCAGCTCATCCTTATGAGAACTTGAACGGCATAACTGAACTTGAATGGCATAGTTCTCCACTCAACGTTTATTTTCCCGTTAAACAAATCACTGTGGAGTTGGGCATCTAGTTCACAATAGGGTGGTTCCCACCAACAGCATTAATTATGTAGTGAGTAGTAGTTTTAAAGTACAAAGAAAAGTATAAAGAATCTATACTTTTAGTAAGCATCTTAGGGTGCATGAAATCTCAGACAAACTATGTATAATATATAACACAAGTGCTCTCGTCGAAGCATAGTGCCATTAAGAAGTGTGAGACAATCTGAAACGTTTGGCTTTAATTCACTTAAAAACTAGCAGAACCTCCTTGACCTCTTTATCAAACAACACATTGTGCATTTACGGACTGGACAATGAAATAGGAGAGGTAAAGTATTAATGGTGACACACGTTGGCAAGCTCATAGTGCAGTTCATTCAAAAGGCAATTTTAAAATTGAATGAAGGGGTTTGACTATGCAATAAAATCAGCCACGATGCCAGTGAACAGTACTTAGGAGGAAAGCCTCTAATTATCCTATTTATAAATCAACAGCAATTTTACTGATGACTTCTTTGCAAACCTTATTAAAATAAACTTCAAAAATTAAAAACTAATCATATCGTATTTATTTTATTAAATTACAATTTAAAAAGTATTATTGATTAGCTTTAATAATGCAAAGGATAAAAACTTGGCTACAAAAATGAGAAAGCATGTTTTTGTTTTTTAAAAAGAGGAACATTTGTACAACATTCTGCAACATAATTATGGTCCTGCCCTTGGGGAAGGGGATTTTATTTTATAATGAGAATGTTTACACTGTTATGGGGTTCAATCTATCTGGGAGGGAAGGTTAAACTTCTTTCCATTAAAGTCAGTCTTATAATGAAAAGCTCTGAAGAAAGAAAGAAAGAATGGAGCCTGATATAGTAGATGTAATGGACTATTAAATGATTCACATACTCTACACGTAAAATGAATCAAATTCATCTTGTCTCTTACTGCTATTTTATGATAAAACTGTTTACAAAAATTAAACTATTGTCAAGATAATTACATATAATGCATACTGTATTACTGTAAGTACTGTCTTAGTCAATGACCTAGGAAATAATGTTTAGGTACAGTAAGAAGGCATTACAGCTTAAATATTTCATTGTATGGGAACATGGGCATGGAAATTCTAGTCCTCTTCCACTGAAGCCAAAAATCAATTTAGATTTAAAAGTCATGCAGATATTCGGCATCATTCTTTTTCACTTAAAAGTTTGCATACATTCTTTATTATGTCATTCCTACATTCCTGCAACAGATGTTTGTTTATATACCAATTTACTAAAATGCTGCTGCATTAGGTCATGTTATTGAGAATGCAACCTCTACTATTTGCTTACATTTCCAAATCACAGTAGAACTAACGTTTTCTTAAACTTGTCTCCTTTAAGCCATTGTTTAAAATCTGCACAAATTACTGGGGGGAAATGTAGTCAATCATGTGTACTTTTAAATGTTACTGATAATCTGATTTTTTTTTATTATTCCATTCAACATTTTTAAAATATTTTAGAATATTGGTAGAAGTGGCAAAAGTCTAAGGCCTATGTCGTGAGCTCTACATGCTTTCTTGCTTAAGCTGAACTTATTACTTATGAATATGGACAGTGAGAGACAAAACTTGAAAGGAAACAATTGACATACTGACGACCCCGGAGTAACTGCAGTAACAGTCAATTACAAGTTTGCACAACCACCATTGTGTGTTACATAGAAAATGCAGTGATGAATAAATTCTCCAACCCAGAATCATGCAAGAAAGCTCTTGGATCTGATTTGGCAAGAACTCCTACTCCTGAGTATATACTAAACACAGCCAGTTGCAACCTAGGTTTGACTCAAAGGCCATTGGCTTTCCACCACTACAGATGGGAAAACTCAGTAGTACAGAATTTATCACCTATTGAAGCTAGAATTAGACTGTGATAAGATACGACTGGGAAGGCTGCTTGATGTAGCAGACATGTAAGTAAATGTTTTAAATGGAAGTAACACAATTAACATAAATGGGGAAATGAAATAGCGTGAGTGATATGTCTAGCTAAAGTGGTGGCCTCTTATAAGACTTTATAAATGGAATATAGCACTTTATTATTTAGGCAGTTCCAGAATATATAAATTGAACACAATATGCCATTTTAAAATGTTTTTCGAGAGTGACATGCTGTTGAACCCAATATGCCATTTTTAAATGTTTTTAGAGAGTGACATGCTGTTGTACGTAACAAAACACCCCCACATCTTTTAGATTTATTCACAAGCGATAAAAAGTGTTTCTCCTTTTGGAAATTGGAGGGGCCTGCAAACAGGGTGAAATTGCCCATTCAGTATGAGGGCAATGCTTCCAATCCTCACACTGAACTGGCTTCATGACATTGTGACACAACTAATTCTGATTATCTGTCTGGCACAATGAAGTCAATTCAGAGTGAAGGCAAATAGCAGTACCCTCATTCACTATAATGGTGTTGTGATGTGTTGTAATGTTGTGATGTAGCCAGGTCTGTGTAATACTAGAATTATGTAATCAAGGAGGAGGAGGAGGAGTAAAAAATATGGCAGCAGTGCAGCTGCATGCTGGAGCTGTTAACAATAGCAAAGAAAGTGAGAGAAGCAGTTAAAGAAACATTTTGGGATTCCCCCAAATCACAGTTTTTTGTTTTCATTTTTATGAAAATGTTTGCTATTAAAAATGTAATGCAGGACTAATTGTGCTGGGTATCATAGGAGATTCATGTATATGTGCCAACTTCCATTTGGTACAGAATATATATTTCCTTCCTTGATGCTATATCCCATATGTATGTTTTGCCTGTAGAGTTTCAGATTTGGAGGTTTTTGTGTGGAGTTTCTGCACAATGTAGTAGATTTAATGATTTTGTTGTACTATTTATTAGCTTTCTACTATATATTTGTGAATTATAGGACTTCTTCAGATGAGCTGTCACCGGGGAGCCAAACAGCAGAAATGATTTTACACCACTGGTACCTGAGACCAGGCATATTGGGGTAAATTCCAGGGACTTCTCAGCCACATAAACCCAGTGGCAATACCCAGCATAAAGAGGTAATTCCCTTTGAGGGAGAATTATTGGCCATATAAAGAAACCCAGTGGAAATCCCCCCACACATAGGAGTCTTAGCCTGTGGACAAGATTTCAGAGCCCAGGGGATTTCCCCTGAGAAAAGGTGTGCATAAAAAGCCTTTATGCTTTCCTGTTTTAAAACTCTGACAGACATAACAAGGTTTGCTTACTTTTTAGATTTTGGTGAAACTGAAAATTGCAGCTTATGACTACATTTGAACCACTTTATATCTTTTAATAAAGGATTGACAAGAGAATAATGAAAGCAGTACTACATCCAAATGCAAAGCGTGATGTTGTTTCTCCATAACTGTCCTTACAAAAAGCTTAGTCCTAAATGCAAATCATACATTACAGTACTGGTCAGACTTAGACCTGCAGGACCCTCTTACAATCGCATAGCCAAGGGAGCGGGTTACAGCTTGGATATACTTGTTTATTATTCAAATTTATACACTGTTTTCCATAAAGGTATTAAACTGGTGAACATAAATGACACAAAAACAACAACAAATGTAACAATAAAAACAACAACAAATGTAACAACAACACAATGCAAATTAATTAGGAACGAAACCACACATTCTATTTTGTGCTACAAACCATAGCTGACTGTGTCACACGTCAGGGGAAGCATCTGTAAAGAGATGAATTTTAAGAAGATGCCTGAACATCAGATTTGGTGGGTCCTGTTTAATGTCAATTAGTAAAGCATTCCAAAGCTAGGATCCCACATGCAGCTAGACTGGGAAGTATCCTTAAAGAGCCATAGACTGCACCAGTTCTCCTGTGCCTTTGTGGATCTGCCAGTTTATCCCAGTCCAGGTTTGGGGACTGACAGCTCCAGCTGTGATAGAAAGCCTCTGGGTGAAATTAGTCCAGGGGCGGATCTACACTGCTGCTTTAAAGCAGTTTATAACAGTAGCAACAACTGTTTTTGGAGTATGTCCTGGGCCCCAACAGTTGTTAGTAATGTTATAAACTGCTTTAAAGCGCTTTAAAGCAGCAGTGTAGATCCTGCCCAGGGGTTATGAGTTTCTGGGGAACACTGCCCAATAATCTCAGATATATAGGGACCAGTTAGTTTTTTCAGTATCTCCATTCTGCCCATCAGATAAAAATGCAGCATAACTGCATAACTGTTCTTAAAACCTTTGTGTAGTACAAAGAATAATATCATTGCTTCTTTGGTATTTACGGATGCTTCTTTTTGGATGCTGTCCTGCGTGTCCCACCACCAAGAAAGTTCAGTTGGTGGGAACATGAGATAGGGCCTTCTCAGTGGCAACAGCATGGTGCCTGTGGAACTCTTTCCCAAAGTTAGGCTGCCACCTTCCTTGCTCAGTTTTAGGCAGGCTGCATTTTTTTTTTTTGCTCAGTATGGTTTTAGCACTTAAAATGTATTAGTTTCACACTGCTTTTAAGATTATTTTCTGTTCTTGATTCTGCCATTGGTAATGTTTTAAAGTTTTAAACTTGTGATTAATGTTTAAACTTGTTTTTAAAAGTTTTAATTGTAATTCACTTTGGGGGCTTATTTGTGCAAAAAGGCAACTCATAAATGTATAAATATAAATAAATGTTTGGTTATTTATAATGCAATATTTTATTTTATCATTAAGATATTGGAGTTACACTTGGTATACAGGTCTGAGCAACATGGCTGTTCAATCTCATCTCCTCCATCATGTCTACAACCTTGAGGTGCTCCTAAATTAAAAAAACATACCTAGATACCTTTCTTTGGTCTATTCACACCTAATCCATGACTTAATAGAAGGAGTTACTCTGGGAAAACTCAGCCAGTGCAGAACATGGCCTGTCCCCTGACAGGTGTATTTGCTTATTTGACCTTTTAATGCTAGGGAGGAATTTAAATATCCTCTTGTATAATGTTCTTAGATTTTAACATGGCATTTTATTTGCTGGTTTCGGTCTTTTTAAGTATTGTATCATAGGGATACAGCCCCAAGTCTTGTATCTTAGGGATATCAGTTAGAAACCGATACTAATCAAACTGATTATTCAATTCTACAAATATAGTTTAAACAGACAACTTTATTTTACACATAATGAAAGACCTGATCCTTCAAATATCAATGTACAATTAAATTATCTAAATGAGACAAAAATTAGGCTGGTTAGTTAAATTTCTTGCATATGTGTTACATTTATTTGCAGTTGCAGTGTGTGCTCCAACAACTGACAAGTCTTGAAAGAGAACCAAGACAATAGACCTGGGATTGGAAGAGATTCAGCTGGGTGCCATCAGGACCACCCAACACCATCCAGTGACCTCATATATTAACGAGAGAGAGAACAAAATCTAATCCTGAGAAGTCAGACTACAATGAAAACTTTTCAAAAGAAATATGAGAAGGGGGCATGTGAACGAATGGATCATTGGCCCCACAAATAACTGTTATGTCCCTGAAACATGACTAAAGTACATCACAGTCAACAGTATCAAAAGACACTGAAAAGTCTAGTATCATCAAGATACAGTTCCTCACGACAATTGTCAGATATATATCCATAGGCCAAGACCACAAGCAAAACTTCAGTACCAAGTCCAGGTTGGAAACTGAAATGGCAAGGGTGGAGGAATCTAATGCTATCAAGCTAGTTGTGTAGTTCTAGTGAAACCACCCATTTCACAGCTATTAGAAGGTCATATTTCACATATGACAGGAGCTGGACAGTATCAGTAATAGTCAAACTGCAAATGTTAGGCTGCCTGGTGTCATGCCTCACTAAAGGAGGGCATTGATGAACAATGTTCTACTGGCCTCCACCAGCCTGGTGGTCATGAGATCAACTTGCCTACAACTATGCCATCTTATACCAATGAGCTTTCATGCCAAAGTACCAGTGCACCTATTGTTTAATGACATGAAACCCTTAATCTATGCCTGGAACCCTTAATCTATCTACTTCCCTTAATGAGAGTTGACAGCTCATGTCAGCCATTTAACCAGGACACCCTTCCCCCTAACCTCAGATGTGGGAATTGCTTAGGATTGCTCAGTGGTGGAGGAAAGTCACTCTGTATAGGCTCAGTAGCAGTCTCACTTTAAGAATAATTTTGCATGTCCTAGAGTTGAGTCCCAAAGCAAAAATTAGGTTATGAGGCTAAGCCCTGACCTTATTACCATATACAGGACTAGTTAGTTGTTAAGACAAGAAGACATGGTGTTAAATATTCCTTTCCCTTGCAAGACTTAAATGAATAAAGCACACAGAAAACAAGATAACAACCATTTGCTTGCTATGCCCAGAAATGAGTGTTTCGAATGCCTAATACAACAGATTCATCCGTATAGAACTACGAAGTATTGTGCTAGTGTTCCATCCATGTGATTCCAATGTTTCAGGCATTCATAATGGCCCAATAGTTAGGGTTGGGGTAGGGGAGGCTCCAAAAATGGCTTTAAAAAAATTGTATTCAAGTGAGCTTGTCACTGCCACAAAAAAAGCAGATGGGAGTTCACCTATTTCTTCAGAAGCTTCACATTCTGAAACAAAGAAACAAAAACAACAAAAAAAGAGAACGAGAAAAGAAGCCCTGCATATCTGAAAATATTAGCTCTTATTAAAAGGGAGGCATAATTAATAGATCACAACATGTTTCTACCTTTTCATATAGAATTTCATGTGATTAAAATAAACTGAAAATGAAAGTGCTTGTAACAGGCACGTTGAACCTTTCTTCTTCTATTAGCATATCAGACTGCAATCATATCTAGATCAATAGTGAAGATATCTGCTTAAAAGAGCACCACGCTTTCTTTTGTCAGAAATTCATTACTTTTTATTAGGGTCATTGCTTGAAAACTTCAAAAACACCATATGGACCTAATTGTGGTTTATTTTGGCAAAAAGGAAGACACTGTAGAACAATTGAGGCATTACATTCTACAATTCCATTACTTTCATCCCTCACAGTTTTATTACTGTGTCATTAAAGGCAACTTGAGTGAGCAAAGAATTATAGTGTCATGTGTACAGGCTAGTAGATTAATAACAAAACACACTCAAGTTTAAAGGTATCTAACAGCTGTTTTCATTATTTTGTGTAAATACGCTTGAAGCATATCTATCTGATTAGTGGATAGAGTGCTCTTCTCTGTCACATGCCATGGGCACTGCTATGTGCAAGTAATCAAAGTGCTCAGAAAATGAATTTACATTGTTCACTGCTGAAATACACAAATGTCAGAAAGTGACTGCGCATCAAAGCTTAGGCAAATCATCTGCTGCAAACAAACAGATTCCAATGCACATTTCAGCTTTAAACTATTCACTGCAGCACAATGACTGAACAGGACTTATTGCAAGCCAAAATGAAGTGACGCTTGCAGAATAATAAGCTGCTAGCATACATATGGATAAATGACTTCAGAACTGAGGTACTTTTCAACAGCTGAAGTTATATTATTTTGATGTCACACATTAAAATTTGCACGGGTCCTATTGCGCACCACTTGATGGGAAGAAGAGGGAGGGGGAAACACAAATCCCTTCCTGATCATTCTTTTTTCCTTTTTGCTTCCTGGGTGTCTTCCATACCAGCTAATGGACAACCAATTCTTTCCTCAAATTTTCACTCCCATAGCTAGCAACCAACAAGACCACAGTTTTGTTCACTAAAAAGGGGCAAATAACCCCTCCCCATCCTCATAGCACAGCTGAATAAATCAAGAGGGATAATTTACATTCAGATTAATTGATAGCATAAAAGGCCTCGGAGATATAAGGGATCTGAGTAAAAGCCTTTGATGAAAAGCTCCTTCAGTGTAAGATTTAAGTCAGAGAATTGGGGATTTCTGCACTGGGGCATGCTCCGTGACTCAGTTTCCACAATTGTGAACTGAAATAATTTAAACAGATGTCAACTACACACAGGGAAGAGTAGCCGCATAGTTAGCACTACACAACTGAAACAGTAAGGTGATCAAGAGCGCAAATATAAAGAGAAGCTCCAATAGGATTAGTCAGAGGTGTATCATGTGTGTCTGTCTCTGAGAGAAGATAAACAAACTCCACAGCAGTTTCCTGAGTTTGGCCCCAAGACAGAGTTATGTCTTTTACACACCTCAGCTTTTGAAAATAATTGAAAGTAATATTATCCTTAGAATTACTGACCAGTATAAATACATTTGATTTGTTCAATACCCCCTGGGGGAAAAAAATCCAAACATCGAGCAAGACACTGTGGTACAAAGCTATTCTGGTCTTTTGTATCTGGTGGCATGGAATCACATCTACAAAACTTGCCCACCACCACCAACCACAGACAGTGCATAAAAGACTGTTTCCAAGCCCTTTTGAAACACATACAAATAGCCACTAGCCACTCTACAGGGGCCATACATAATATACAAGACAAGAATGATGAAGACAGAAAGACAGGGAAAACGTCATCAAGAAATATAACGAAGGACCCACTGGCTTTCAGTGCCGTCAGGAACTAAAGTGGTTCAAGGGCTTGAAAGGTGAACAACTTGTATAATGCATTTGCTACACATTAAAAAGGCAATTAGGGTTCCCATCTGAAGAAAAGGCTAGAAAGTGTGTGTAATATGCTTTTGTTAACTAATATTAGAAATGTCATATCTCTTTAGTGTTTTGCGTAAGTATAATAGACTGCCCAAGTATTGTGGATAAACAAGAAGTTTGCAAAACTCGGCTTGCACACACTACCAGGGGAAAGAGATAAGATTTTTGAGGTTTGTCTAGAGAGCAATGCTACAAAGCCTCTGGCTTGCAAATGAAATAGAAATAAGCCACTTCTGGGTAAGCTAGATGTGACCTTTTAATCCTTGGATACTTTGGGGCACCAAAGACTTCAGGCCCCTATCTGTCAGGACTTTCCAGAGGGCTTAGTTTGTTGCTGCCAAAACAACAAGCAATCTTGTGGCCACCCTAACAACTAACAAATGTACAGATGATGGAGTGGACTATGAAAACCAATGCCATTTTAGTTTGTCTTGTTATTATAATTTTATAATAATATAATTGCAACTATCCTTGAGTACACCTTCATCATAGACAGCCAGGATATAAATAGCAAAATAAATACTCAATTATTTATTCTTTTAAAAGAACTTAATTGTAAAAAGCATTTCAGAGCAGAGAGAAGACTAAGTATCTAAAATACAACCAAGAAGTGTTTTTTACCTCAAAATAGGCAGGGTTTCTTCCTTCCTGCCCCCGCACGCCCCACCTCCAAGAGCTTAATTTCCATCTGGACACCAAAATAAGGCTCATATTTTCAAAAGCTCCCACTCTTATCACCTATGACCAGGTTTTCAGAAAAGTACATTTCACTCTGCTTACAATAACTCAACTTTCTTTTGCAAAATCCAGTTGTCAGCGGTGAGGAAAAAAATGCCACCCAAAGAGTTTTATGGTTTAACTGTTTGCCTGATAACTATCCATACTGATATCACAGAGAGTGCAAAGCAAATGGTGAATTAGAGATATGTAGTAATTAAAATAAGAAGAATAAACACTTTGGTACACTAAAAAGTGCTACAGAAATTATATCTGTGGCCATGATCCAGAGAAGCATCATTCGTTGCTGAACAATTCCCCCAGAGAAACTGCCGCCACTGAAGTCCCAGACCCTCTTAAAAACATAAACAAAATTCAGAAACCAGTTCTGAGATTTGGCAGAAATGCTTAAGGTGAGTTATATTAATTACTAACACAGCCATAAATTGCAAACGTATGTAAAAATAATTTTCTTTACATCCTTCAAACCGTAACACAATTAAAATCCCAAGCAACCCCCTGGCCCCCCAAATGGCAACCACCTAAGGAATTAATTTCCCAATCCTCTCTGCATCCCCCCAATCTTCTCCAGGAGACTATCCGGGATGGATTTTGGGGATGTACAAGGGTGTGCAGAGTAGAGGAGAGGACAAGGTATTCCCATTGCACAATGTTTGCTCATGCAATACTGGATTTATATATCATTTTGTTTGTTACCATAGACCACACATATTGCAAGGTGAAATGGACACTAAAAATAAAGACATTTAGTGAGTAATAAAAACGTCATCGTTGTAGTCATCACCACACACATACACATACACATGTGATAAATACAAACGTTACTAACTTAGGAAACCCCCATAAAATTTCACAGATCACTGTGATGACTGGGAGATCTTCTTGAACACACTGCCCTCCCTCAATTCACATGATGCTTGCAGTAGTACTATAAGGAAACCAAAATACAAAACAGCTTTGAGGTGGAGCGCACCATGTGAGGACATTTCCCAGAGACTAATGCACCATCACAAAGTCCTGTGAATCTTCTCTCATGGGGATGTGGAGGGAAGGGCTCTAACCAGGTAAGAAGGGTCATACTTGAACCCACCCAAGAAGAACTCACTGTGCTAAAAAAACAGCTTACACAAGTAGTTGGCTGCTTTCAACCTGGCCGGAATTTTTCCTGCACAGAGCGCATGTGGTAACTTCAGCAGTGCTTCGGCTATGGGGCAGCATATAAATGCAATAAATAATAATACTTAAAAACTGAAACAATATCGCAAAGATTAGCGTGGCCTAATTCAGATTAGCGAGGATGACATGTTACGTCTTTAAACATAAATAAATAACTAAAATGTCTAAGGGGACTGCACAATAAGCTAGAGGCCTCTTCTATCCCATGTCTCACTTTTGCCACAACCTGACAGGAAGACGTTTCCTCCCTGTCCTCCCTTCTCCATGTTCACCTGATGCATGGTTAGAACCAAGTCAGAGCACCTCAGACATCCAGCTTGACCCCAATGACAAAAGTGCTGAACAGCCTTCTAAACAGGATACTGTACACAAGCCAAACGTTGCCTAAATTGTTATCTAACCATCAGGCCTTTCTAACCACACTAGGAAGGCAACGTGTAAATCAAGAGTTAAACACTTTAAAGGGAGATAGGAGTGGTTGCAGGCTTTCTGCCATAGGTTTTGCCCTTTGTGGCTTTCTCACATCCCAGACTTGAAAAATATGAGCTGTGATACTGAGAAAGGTAAGAAGCCAGCAGAGCCCCATAGTGATAAATGAGTTTGCATCATCTGTCATTAGAACTTCCTGCCAACAGGGTCATTCCCTATTAAATTACCACTTGTCAATGTTTAAAATACTGATTGATAAATGACCGTGCCAAAACTGATAACACAACAGCTTTTCTTTTCTAATATTCTTGGTTACCACATTCTGCTACTTTAAGATACAGATATAGTAAGTGGGATTTTTTTCTTTCCTCCCCCCACTGTCCAACTACTTTACTGAAGCACAATTTAAATCGAATACAAAACTAACAGGTACTGCATAATGATTGGTCCTGATATACATTACATTCTAGTCCTCCTGCCAAAATAAATCTACCAGAGATTTAGCGATAGGGGCAGATCCAAGTTTCACATTTCATCAAATGCTAGTAATCTGTTTTTATCAATATAAACTGCATTTTAATGAAAAAATTCTTTTCTTCAGTACACTTCACTTTTAATGCCCCAGAGTGTAATAATTCGTTCATGCTGTAGAACAAGAATGTTTTACAAGACCTTAACTCTCAAGAGAAATTTCTCTGTAAATACAAAATGCAACTTTTATGGGAATGTGTTGTATGCAACATGACGAGAACCCAACATAATAAAATTAAGTAGGTTGCATAGAGAATTCAACTGTAGTATGCTTTGGAGCTAGTGAAAGGCTAACATTAGACCTCAGCTGAGTTATTAACGTTAGGTTAAAAAAAGGGAGCAAAACCATTTTCCTTTGGTCAAATGTGTTTTTCTACCCTCTAAAAAAGGAAGCTTCTAGATGTTTGAAGCAAGGAACAAACAACTACTGCAATATAAATTATTCAGTCAGGTTGCACCAATACTCACCTAAGAAGGTAGTGTTAGATAGATAGGTGGCATGAAGGAGAAAACAGAAAGACAAGGGTTGTAAGTGAGGGATTGACAGGGCATGCAGAGTCTGGTTCTGTACTTGCATGACATCACTGATCTCTGTGGTTTCTCCTTTACAGGGCCATCCATTTGTCAAATGACACAAAATACAAACAGTCGTTTTTTTGGTTCACCCCATGTTTACCCATGGTATTTCTGCCTCCATGTTGTTCTGCTGCTTCATCAGAAGCACTCCAATTAGTCATCAGGCACTTTTCACTATTTAGGAACAGGGTGTCTTTCATATCATAATCATTCTGAAGCCAATGTTCTTATTTTCTCCACTATTAACCCTTCCATAGGGCTAATAGTTCTGCCCATGTAATTTTACAACATCAGAAAGAAACACAGTTTAAGATATCGGACTCTATTTTAAGTATTTCAGAATTTAAAGCAAGCCCTGTATATAATACAAACAAGTTGCATTAATGAAAGGAGCTCTCATTATCTTTTAACCCTAGTTCTTCCATCTGTTCCCTTTTATCTGTTATTCTGTGCTGTCATTTGTCTAACACGGATTTTAAGTGACTGAGGGCATAGATTTAACTTTTTAAGAAACTGGCAAGGGAATGGCATAGCATTCTCTCTTTTCATACATTTATGTAAAATTGGGCCACAGTCTCTGTCAAGGAGCTTTGTCACCCTTCCCTACCTAGAGATGGCGGGTATGGCAGTGGATGGGCAGGCATGTTGTCAATGGCGGCAGCCGTCCATTTCTGCTCAAGTGGCAAAAAAGCTTGAGTAGGCCCTGAATTTCTAAATGAGCCTCAAAGCATGCCCTAAACAATGGCAAGTTCTGTTGAAACATTTTGTCTCTATGCAATGATTCAATTTCACAAGCGAAAACATTCAGCTAGAATATAAACATCTGTGAAATTTGTCAAGAGACAATCCAATGAACCCAATCCACCCAATTCATAGGATCATATCTGAGCAAGATGCACAAGACAATGCATTCTGATTAAGTTCACACAGTGAGGCTCCTTTGCATGCAAACAGCTGAACAACTGAAATCGCCATGGTGGAGATTGTCAATGGGAATAAGGTTGCACATAGATAGAGCTGGTGGGATCTCTATAGCTAGGGCAGCAGTTTTATCAGCTGTTGTTTTATCCATTGATATCCCAATTTACAACAACATTTAACCAAACAATCACAGGACAAAAGCTTGTGTGAACTGTAGGAACCTACAAAAGTAATTTTATTTAACTCCAAATTAATATTATTTATTTATATACTCCAGAACTCTGGAGAGACCTTACATACACACAATGATGTATGATCAAAAACTATAATGAAAATCTTGAATTCCAGAGAATCCTGGCTTATCGTTCACAAGCTGTGTGCTTGTAGACACAACCCATTTGTTCTTGCTTGGGTCTTCTACCAGGTGGAACAGCTAAATTAACCAGGAATTTAAAACTTACCAAGGTGTCTGAACCTGTGTTCCTGATTTGCTGTACCTCCTATAAGCCAGAATTGCAAACCAGGGTTTGTTCTTGGGTTAAGATTCCTGACTTCTTTGGGACAGACAAACAAGGAGCCCGGGCTCAGAAGGCATTGGAAGCTTTGATGTTTTAGTAGGTTTAGCCACTCCCATTGGTGGGAAGTGCCAAGTGGGAGCAAATGGACTGCATGTACTAGCATGCTGCTTGTGAGCGGTAGGCTAGGATTTTCCAGAATTCTAGCTTACTGTTGTTGCGTGTGAGCATGGCTAATGCTCCAATCACTCTTGGCAGAACATTCAGGGGGTTTCTGTCTTTCATCGCTATATACTCTCTTAAAAAAAAAAGTACTGGTCCAAAATAGGACAATATTGCTTTGCAATTGTCAAAGGCCAACATTGCTATGTGAAAGTAGATCAAATATGACATATGCTGGTACAGCTGCATTCTTAAAAAAATCAAGAGAAATGAGCAGTGATTTGGCATTATTGTACCACCCTGAGTAGCAGTGGAAACAATTCCATTGCAAAGAGTATATTTTCAGGTATGACTCCCTCATTTAATGTCACTACTAAAAACTGAAATGAAATACTAAAGCTGCAATATCACCATCATGCCCTCTGTTGCGAACTTAAATGACTGAATGTCTATCAGTTTGGATGTGAAACAGGGCCACACAAAAATAAGAACTGGCTTCTAAATAGATATGTAAACGTTTATACGTTTGTAAATTAAAATGTAAAGACTCTCAAACATGTCTGACAAGAATCTGTGGACTCAGAACGCTGATGACAACTGAACCCAAAGAAAGAGGAGGAAGAAGATCTTGCAATATACAACCTCTCTCATTTCCCATAAAGGTTATGGGCTTTTTGCTAGTCAAAAATAACTTTAGATTGAACCACCAAAGGTACAGCAATTTAAGATGGTCTTTACATGGTACTTTGCTCAGCTACCTTTTGCAGCCCAAATGGCTTGAGATCAACGTATGTTTAAGACCAACTTCTTCCACATGAACCTGCCAGGACATTAAATTCTTCGTCAGAGGTGTGGTGGACAATGACCCAAGATAGGATCATCTCAGTGTGGAACTCTGCCTCTGGAACGCTCTCACCAGGATCTTATCTGGTCAGACCAATGTCTTTTCAGTGTCAAATGAAGATCTTTTAGTTTGCCATGCCTTTGATTTATTTATTTATTTATTTATTTTATTTCTAACCAGCCTCTCCATCCAGATCGAGGCGGGGAACAACAATAAATATAAATATAAAAATAATAAAATACATAAACCATTAAAACAGATAAAAACAAATACATTATTAAAAACATCTTAAAATTCAACTGGGTAGGCCTGCCGGAAGAGAGCAGTCTTCATAGTTCTCTTAAATTCCAGAAGACTGCTAATTTGTCGAATCTCCTCCGGCAGGCCATTCCACAGTCTGGGAGCAGCAGAAGAGAAGGTCCTCTGGGTAACACTCGTCAGCCTAGTTCTGGCTGACTGGAGTAAATTCTTCCCAGAGGATCTGAGTGTGCGGGATGGATTATAGAGGAGAAGGCGATCCCGCAGGTAACCTGGACCCAAACCATGTAGGGCTTTAAAGGTAATAACCAACACTTTATACTTTGCCCGGAAACTAATTGGCAGCCAGTGGAGTGATTTTAAGATTGGTGTTATGTGGTCACTCCTAGGTGTACCGGTGACCAACTTGGCTGCCATATTTTGAACTAATTGAAGTTTCCAGACTAGGCACAAAGGTAGCCCTATGTACAGCTCATTGCAGAAGTCGAGCCTCAAAGTTATCAGCGCGTGCACTACCGTCTTTAGGTCTTCCAACTCTAGGAAGGGGCGCAGCTGGTGTATCAGCCGAAGCTGATAGTAGGCACTCCTGGCCATCACATCTATCTGGGCTGTCATTTGGAGCGACGGATCTAGGAGTACCCCCAAGCGGTGAACACAGTATTTCGGGGGGGGGGGGTAACCCCATCCAGAACTGGTTGACAAACCTCCAAACCCAGGTTGGGGCCTTTGACAGCAAGCACCTCCGTCTTGTCTGGATTCAGCTTCAGTTTGTTTTTCCTCATCCAGCCCATTACCGCCTCCAAGCATTCATTCAGAGGAGACACACTATCCTTAGCTGACGATGTTGTCGCAGGCATAGAGAAATATATTTGGGTGTCATCAGTGTACTGATAGCACCCCACCCCATGCCTCCGGATAATCTCTCCCAGCGGTTTCATATAAATGTTAAACAGCACTGGGGAAAGGATGGCACCTTGTGGTACACCACATAGAAGCTCCTTCTTTGAAGGGCAGCTCTCCCCAAGCATCACCATCTGGAACCTGCCCGAGAGGTAGGACCGGAACTATGAAGCACAGTGCCCCCGATTCCCAATTCCCTCAGGCATTCCAGAAAGATAACATGGTCAATGGTATCAAAAGCCACTGAGAGTCCAAGAGTACCAACAGGGACACACTCCCCCTGTCAATACTAAGGCGTAGATCATTCACTAAGGCGACCATAGTGGTCTCAACTCCGTATCCTGCCCTGAAGCCGGTTTGAAATGGGTCTAGAAAATCTGTATCGTCCAAAACTGCTTGCAGTTGGAAGGCAACTGCCCTCTCGATCACCTTGCCCAAAAATGGAAGATTTGATACCGGCGTATAGTTATTATGGTCCAGAGGGTCCAGGGAGGGCTTTTTTAGAAGCGGCCATACTACCACCTCTTTTAAACATGTTGGAAAACTCCCCTCCCTGAAAGATGCATTAATAATATGTTGTAGATATGATCAAACTGCATCTCCTCCCTGGACAACCAGCCAAGAAGGACAGGGATCGAGAGGGCATGTCGTCCTCCTCACTTGTCCACGTAGCTTGTCCACATCCTCAGTACTCACCAACTGAAACTGATCCAGTGTGATTCTACTCACGGAGTTACTGGACACTCCATTGTCAGCTTCTGCTATAATGATGGTGTCTGAGTTGGCTCTTATCTGAGAGATTTTATCTGTGAAATGGTCATTAAAGGCATCACAGCGAACTGCCGAAGGCTGTAAAATCAGGTTCTGGGGGGAAGATGCCTGAGTTAGACCCCTCACCACCCTGAACAGTTCTGCTGGACGCGAATTCGCATACGCAATGCGTGCAGAGAAGAAAGCTTTCTTCGCTGCACGTATTGCCACTCCATAGGAACGAAGATGTTTAAAACAGTTTACTGTTTTAGACTTGTGATTTTACCCTGGCTATGTGTATTTTATCTTGCTGGTCTGATGTCCTTAACCACACTGTTTTTGTGTTTTAACCGTTTTTATTCTGGGAGCTGCTCTGGGAGCCTTGGCTGAAGCTAGGGTCCAACTAAATGAATGACTCTTTAAATACAGGAGAAGTGAATTGCCTGCTTACAGTCCCAATATAAAGTCTATAAACATATCCGAGAGCATCTATACTGCAAAATACAATGGATTATTAATAATTTTAGAGCATTTTTCAGTGTACAGGCTATTTTAGAAATCTTATATCTTGACTTGCACTACTGCATTTCCTCCCTGCCCTCTCCTCCTGCCAGTCAGATCCAGTACATTCTTTGTGTGCAGAATAGCTGCTGAGGCTTAACCCTAAACTGAAAAAGGGAGAATCTTCATGTACTCATTGTCTACAGTCAATGCACACACACCATCTGATCCTAGATACGTTAACACTACAATCTGACCTCAAACAAATAAAATAATGTACACAAAGAAATGTTTCTTCACAAAAATATGTAACATCCCTCCCAACACTGCCTTCCCAGACAGCCAACTCATATTTGGTACATAATCATTACGCAGTATACAGTCACATTTTATCTCTATTAAGGGCATGTGTGCATCTTTGGTTAAGAAAAACTACAAATAAACCTAATTCATTTTCTGGAGTGAAATGCTATGTGCTGTCTTTTCTATGTGGGCCAGTTTTAGGGTCAAACGTGATGCACTGATGGCTTTTTACATTATTTAATAGTCACAATATTAACTTAAAATTAGGGCTTCTTTTACAAATTATGGTCATATTCCAAATGGTGCTGCCTTTTTGTTTTCAGCTCATCTCTGCCACATGTATTAATGAAAAACATATTAAGGGCAATAACAACAAGTAAAAAAGAGGTCAAAGTAAGGAGGGAAATATCACCTTGGTTATTTTTCTGTTCATATTCCTCCCCCCCCCCACAACATCTCTGCAAAATTATGCATTTTTAAAAGACTGCAGGCATTCAAATGACTGTCAGTCATGCAAATAATCACTTACTTACACTGTATGAGTTTGGTTTGGATAAAGCAAATTACCATTTGAAAATAACTCGAAAAACACTCTGGGCGAAGAGCTTGCTTTATGAATCTAAGTTTGGCCATGATATTTCTTAACCTTTTTCTCCTCCATTTCCATTCAGCTAAATTTCACTAGAGTAATACAGACTAAATTAATAAACTGTATTCAATTGCCACAGGTGCATTCAACATTTATTTAGCACAAGATCTTGTTAGGAAAAAAATTGCGGCAACTATCGAAAAAGCTGAAGCTAAAAATGCACAACTTGTTTCATGAATTGTGGGTTTTGGTAAGAAGTGGACCCTATTTGTATCTGAAGCCAGCAATCATTATTGCTTTCTATACACTTTTTTTTTAAAAAAATAGGCAAATACTATCAAATACATCAGATTTAAAGTGCATACATAATTTTCATATTGACTCCTGAACAAAAGCCATTGTGAAAAGTATTCCTTTTCAAAGAAATATATTTATGTTAGTTAAATTGTGTGTTCTTTGGCAATGCAGTATTCGATTTAAAAGGGCTCGTTTTAAAAATCACATTAAAATTAACTCTGGCAGCCCAAACTGATGATGCTTCTTGCTATGCATGTTGCCAAATAAATGTTCAAAAATACGTACATATGGCCAAAATTACCAAGCTTAGCTGCTCAAACTTAAGTCTTCTTTGTACAAGCTTCAGAACTGCTGAAGTAAACTATAAGGCCAAGTGAACTTGCCAAACACTTCCAAAAATCTAATGCAACCATTTCCAAAGTAGAAATTTGGAATTTAGGAAGCTGCTTTATAATAGGTCAGTTTATTTTTTTCTATCTAGCCAAGCATTTATTTATGTATTTATTATTAAGATTTATACTTTCTCTTTAAAGAAGTTATCAAGGCAGATTACAATAATATTAAAATGCACAATAAAAACTAATACACAACCATAAGCAAAACCCAGAAAATATATAAAGACAGCATAAAATAATGCATGAGCCAAAATAATACAACAATGTTTTAAAAGCCTGGGGAAATTAAAAACTTTGTGCCTGGAACTAGAAAAGACCTCAGACTGGGTGCCAGGTGAGCCTCTCACAGGTGAGTGTCCTGGTTCCATATTGGCCTTCAGCAATTAGAAGTTTGAGAAATGAACACTGATCAAATCACGTCTGTTGGGAAATATTTTGTCACAAAACGAACTGAAATGCCTCCCTACTCCCATCTGACCCATCCCACCCAAGTTCTTTCCACTGTGGGACAAGTGGTATCAGTAGATTTCAAAGGAGCTTCAGTAGTGGATAGAGAGTAGGATGAGGTGGGGGGGGGGATATTTTTTCCTGCAAACGAATGATGGGGAATAATACATGAAATTGTTAGGGGGGAGTTTAAGAACATAAGAAGCTACAGTTATCCATGCTCTGATAACCTCTCGCCTGGATTACTGCAATGCATTGTACAAGGGTCTGCCTTTGAAAACGGTCCTAAAACTTCAACTGGTACAAAACAGGGCAGCCAGACTGTTAATGGGGACTGGCCAACGAGACCACATTACCCCACTCCTTTCCCAGCTTCACTGGCTGCCAGTCCAGGACTGAGCCCGATTCAAAGTGCTGGTATTAACGTTGAAAGCCATAAACAGCTTGGGGCCAGGTTATCTGAAGGAACGCCACCTCCCATATGTACCTGCCTGGATCCTAAGATCATCATCAGGGGTCCTTCTCTGTGAACCTCTGCCAAAGGAAGTGAGGCAGGTAGCTACCTGGAGGAGGGCCTTCTCTGCTGTGGCACCCCGGCTGTGGAATGAGCTCCCTAGAGAGGTTCGCCTGGCATTTTAACAGCTTAAGCTGAGGTTTTAACTGACTTTGTGGCCAGGCTTAAAAGTTTTAAAAATAGCTGTTTTATGTTTTATGGTTTAAAATTTTGTATATTGACTTTTTAATGTTCAATCTTTTAAACCGCCCAGAGAGCTACGGCTTTGGGGCGGTACATAAATGTAATAAATAATAATCCTTTAGACACCAGGTGAAGACCTTTTTATTTTCTCAGTATTTTAACAGTTCATCAGTTTAATTTTTAACCTTGCTGTTTAAATTTGTATTTTAAATCTGTATCAATTTCTGCATAGCTGCTTGTTTTTATCCTGGTTGTGCTTTTATACTACAATTTATATTATGCTTTTATACTGTTGTTTGTTCTATATTTTAATGGTTTTCATGGTTTTACATTTTGTAAATCGCCCAGGCTATTGGGCGGTATAGAAATGCAATAAATAAATAAGAAATAAGAAGTACCATGCTGGATCAGTCTAGCACTCTGACTAACAAAATAGGACACGGTGCAACAGCACCCTCCCACCCATGTTCCCCAGCAACTGGTGCACACAGGCTTACTGCCTCGGATATTGGAGGTAGCACATAACCATCAGGACTAGTAGCCATTGATAGCCTTCTCTTCCAGGAAGTTATCCACACCCCTTCTAAAGCCATCCAAATTGGTGGCCAGCACTACATCTTGTGGTAGTGAATTCCATAATTTAACTATAAATTCCATAATTTAATCTCTCAGGAACTCAAAAGAATTCTGATGTCATGCCTGATCACATATTCAGAATATGTATTGACTGCTAGCAGGGCTGGCAACATTGGTATTCCTTATGAATAGCCCTGGCTGAGTAACTTTATATTCTTCTGTTCTAGACTAGCTCAGTTCTATGCCAGAAAATGTATTGGAAATGTAATACTTTTCCTGATCTTCTGACAGGAACTGCCCAATGGAAAGTTGGGAATAAAAGTCATCGTGAAGCAAAGTGAAACAATATATGACACAAAATAGAGAAAGAAGTCAAAAGCTACTAACCTGCTCATATCAGGGAACTTCATTGGAAAGTATAGGACTTGGCATTTTGGCCTGATTAACTTTTCCAGATGCTTAGGTCTATGGTCAGGTATCAGCTTAATAAATTTCCCAATAGATGTTAGAAATGACTCCATATTGTAAGCAGAGTTAAACACCACTATGTCAGCAACTAAACTGATGAAAGAAAGAGTAAGTTATTAATTATAAATAATACATACAACTTAATGGGTTGGATGGAACGGTGTCCTTCCACTTGGGGGAAGCTTTTCCTACACACCAAAGGATTGTTTTCAACTTAGTGGAAGAGCACTGCATAAAAACGCGAACCCAGATCCCAAGGGGCTCCTCCGTTTTCAAGATGTCTTTATGACCCACTAGAGTTTACACACTACAGCTTTTACTTTACGTATTCACCACTTCTTATATTATACCACAAAGTCTGAAACATTGTGATGCTGCACTGCAAGAAATCTGCTTACTCTTGCGCTGCTGGATTTTTCTATTCCACTCAAGTTCTCTCGATCAAAGCCAATTTATATTGTCCCTTTATCACACGTTCATGGTGTCACATATATTCCCTACTTGAGCATACAGTAACCTTGTAAGGTCGGCCACTTTTGCACCCCCACATTACGGAGGTCAAGTGAGTTCATGGGTGGGGCATGAGGGGCTTGACTGGGGGACTTCTCAACTCTCATTCTCATTAACTTAACCACTGCGCTACACTAGCTCTCAAATTCTTATGAATATTAGAGAAATCAGAAATATCTTTAAACTAAACAAAAAAGGATGCATCAGACATTTTAATATGTGATCAAAGGACCACAAATGACATTTACCCCCCCCCCTCTTCTGACAGATCTTTAAAAAAATCCTTTTTAAATGTAGGTAAACATATTCATAAGAACAAGCTAACAATGCCATATATACCTTATCAGCACATTTTTTTTCTCTAAAAGGTAAACATTTTCCAACAATGAAAAAATATGATTAATTCAGCTCAAACATAATGCTGTAATAGAAGCTAAGAGATGTTTTATGGAAAGTAAGAGCCAATCTACACATAAGCTTGTAACGTTTTAAAATGTTGCATGTAACGCTGTAAGTTTTAATGTTTTAAAACGTAATAGGCCATATTAAGTATTCCTTACCATTGTCGTCTTTCATTTCTTCCTTCTTCAATGCATTTAATAAGGTCACACATTGGCTTTCCTTTGTTTCTTCCTGTAACGGAGCTTCCTCTCCCAGTACTTTCCCCACCCACTTCCTCCTTTGCTCCTCTTCCTTTCACTTCCTTTCTTTCTGGTTTTAACCATGTAAGCGCCTGCACTGGTTTTTAAACAACAGCAATGGCAGTAGCAAGCATTTGGGCGCCGGAAAAGCAGGCAACGCCCCCACGACCCTGATAGGATACCGTACTTTCGATTTCAGCGACGATGACACGGTAAGAAAGGACACATCATTCTTTAAAAATCGCATTATTTTAAGAATAGAACGTTATCACTCTTAACACTTTCGTTCCAAAAAACAACTGGTATAAAATGCTTCAGTAAGTGCATCGTGTGTCCCAATGCGTTGTCAAAACCCATTCTTAACGTTGTAAACCTTATGTGTAGATTAGTTCTCTCATTGTGTCATATCTAGAATGAGGGGACAAGAGATCCCCTCAATGAGAGATTCACCACCGCTTCATTCTACACATTGACTTCAACGTCTGCACAGGGCAGTGCCAGATTTACCAACAAGCCAAGTAAGCCATGCCCTAGGGCCTCGTATTATGAGGGGCCTCTAAATATGCTGTTGTTGTTGTTATTATTATTCACAATATTTATATACCACTCAATTATCTAACACAGATTCCAGAGAAGTGAACATAGGTATAAACAGTAAAAGAAAGAAGATTAAAAAAGCAAATTAAAATTGTTCAATTTAAAAACAATTTTTAAAAAAATATATGTTGGAGATAACTAAGGTGTAAAATAATGAAGATGAAATCACTTTGGCTTAAATATGTTGGAAAGTCTGCTGTAACTTGCAGCAGAGTTACTTATAGAGAGAGAAAGCATGGCAACACAGCATTTAGTATTGGAGGCAATAAGCACAAACTAGAACCAGTTCAAATGTAGTTCAAATCAACTTACTTTTCAGTGCTTGTATACACATCTTCAGAGAAGTCTATCTAACACTGTTTAGCTACAAGCACCCCCTAATACTGGGTAGTACCCTTTCATTACCCTTTCTCTTATAATATAACTAGCTAATATGCCCGGTGTTGCTCGGGTCTGTGAATAATGTTTATAACATTTATTTTATAAATAATAAATTTCTCTGCAACTTATTCATCTTTAGGTTGGTTGGTTGTTTTTAGTTTGGTTGAGTTAGTAAATTGTCTTGTTAGAATCAATGGAAAATTGTGTTAATAAGAATAGTATTTAAAATTAGAGCTTCGCGATAAACCACACTTTTTGTTGTACTTGAAATGACTACACCTCCCATCTAAACTTCAAAAACTATCAGGACACACAACACCCTTTCTACCAGATAAACAAGATACAAACCTAAAAATACGTTTTCAAAATATACCCGGCATTGCCCAGATATCCGAATAACATATAGTAGGGAAGGGGATTTAAGTGGACATGGGGAACTGCTGTATGCATGTGCTCTGAAGTTATTATTATGAAAAAAAGAAAGCAGCCAGAACAAAGGCCAGTGCTAGGCCTGTGAGTTAACTTTTAAACAAATTAAATACATTTCTTTTTTTTCCTCTCTCACCCTCATGACAACCCTGCAAGGTAGGGCAGTCCTAGGCCTGTGAGGTAACTTTACAACAAATTAAATTAGTTTCTCCCCCACCCTCACCAGGCCCCCCTTGAAGCTGTCACCATGATTTTCCTTGTCCCACCAAGAAAACAAAAACTACAACTCCCATGCCTTTTGCTGTGGTGCCCGACTTGCACAAAGGGAGTCCTGCTGCTGAAGCTCATGGGAAGTGAAATCTGGCTGAGCCAGTCCACACTACACTGAGGGAGCTGACTGGCTGACTCACAGGTAGCTTAGCTATTGCCATTGGTGACAGGCCCGGAGCTGTGACCTCTTCCCCTTCTGCTCTCGATGGTGCCTAGTAACCAAGGCAGCCAGCCCAGGCACTCTCCCTTCAGGCTAGGATGGCGAGCTACTTCCAGATGATAAGTCTTCCCTCCCATCCAAGGCATGCTGGGAGTTGTAGGCGCAAGCCTAGCTCACTGAATAACATTAATCTTTGAATACATCTGAGGTGTCGTGGGAGAGTGGGCCTTCTTAGTTGTGGCACCCTGCTTAAGGATTTCTTTTTCCCAGGCAGGCTGGCCTGGTGACTGTATTAATGGCTTTTAAGTGGCAAGTGATTTTTTTTAAAAATACATATTTTCCAGGGCCTTTTAACTTGATGAGATTTTTTATGCTTCCGTTTTTTTTCCCCTGTTATAACTAAACCAAAACATTCCAAGACAGATGCAAGAATTACTGGATGAAGTTTATGATTTTTATGTAAAAGCCTGACTTTACTATTAAAACAGAAGAGTGAATGGAGGAATGACTGATAGCTGAGGCTAGAATGGAATGGTGTGTGTGTGGGGGGGGGGGGGGGTGATTGACAGTTGGGGAAAGTCAGTTAGAAGGAAAACAAAGACCGATGTTGCCGATGCTGCTCCACAATAGAGTTTGAAGGAGTAGCATCACCAAGGAGGGGATGTAAGCAGCTGTCAGTGGACATGCCCAGCTCCAGCCAATCCTGCTGGGACTGCCTTGGCCTGTGCTTCTCACCCACCAAGTGCTACATCTGGAGCCTGTACTGAAGGGCCAGGGCTGGGCCGGGCACTTCCCCCCTTTTTTGGGTCTGTTTCTGGGCATGTGCAGAGTGCCTCCCCTTCCTCCCTCCTTCTTAAGGGCAAAAGTTGTGCGCTTGCTTCCCCCAGTTTCTGAAAAAACAGCACTATCAGGGTGAAGTGCCTTTGAGCATGTTTGTCCCCTCAAAGCCACACTGTTCTATCTAGTCACAATTTTAAAACCACGCAGAGGGCAGGAGGAGGCACCACAAATGGACACAGCCCATTTATGTGGGTTGTTTCCTTTTATGTGGAATTGGGTTGACTGCTTGAGAGACCAACCTTAGGAGACAGATTGTGAAAGAAACGCCGCAGCCACCTGCTTGTCAAGTCACAATGGCCGCCAAAGGCCAGTAAGTCTGGCCTCCTGCCCAAGGCATGCTGGGAGTTCCGTCCAAACCATGCTGGGAGTTGTAGGTATAAGCCTTGTTTTTTTATTAAATTCTTTAAAAATACTTAAACCCCGAAAATTCTTGTTTTTAGATTTTTCTGGTACATTGTACAGCCAGACCTATCACTGTGTCACCATGTCAAGTTTCTAACTCGTCTGGAATTGGGTAAACATTTCCAGACATACGTGACCCACACATACTTTCCGCTTTATAGGTAAAGATATACATTTTTCTCATAATTTTTATAGTATGGGGCCTCTGAATTTTTACATCGCTTAGGGCCTTAGAATGTCTTAAACTGGCCCTGCACAAGGGTCTATAACTGTAAACTCCAAACTGCCAAAATGCAGAGGTTCTGAACATGCAACCTTGTGCTCTGGAAAATTGGAGAGTACAGATTGCATGTTTGGCACCTATACAGATAGACTTTGCATAAGTTACTATCAACCCAAGAAGTCAAAGGCAGGACCAGCAGGCCCGGTCCTGCACTTCCACCACCCTTTTCTCTACTTGTACATTTCTACCAGTTAGACTGTCTGCACAGGGTTAAAGTCATTCCTCCTCCTAATTCCTACTGCTTCATAGTCAAGAAAGAAAACTGACACTGCCCACAAAAACAGCAGGAGTCAGCAGGAAAAGCAAGGAAATATTTGAAGAGAGATCTAATGCTTTTCAGCTCGACAACTGGAATGAAACCATTTTCTGAAATCTCACATTTTCCCAAACATATTATTTTTTAACAACATGCTTTTCTTTCATCTAAGACAACCAGTGAGCTAACCCCTTTGTCTTGCTTCTCACTGATCGCCGGGAAGAAAAAAGGGGGAAGAAGACCTCCAAAATGTACATGTTTGCTTCTGTCTTAACTTAATGACAGGCAGATTCATTTTTGACCCACTTGATTTTTAAAAAAATTCTACAAGCCGTGGTCTATAGTTTCTATATGATTGCCAAAATAGAAATGCAAGCACTAAAGCTCAATCAATTAAAAGGAAAAATAACATATGCTCACTTAGCATCTCTTCTTTATGGAAAGGGAAATAAGATTCTCTATTAAAAAAAAAGATTCTTATGGCTGAAATCTACCTCATTTACACCCAGCTCACTAAAAATTCTTCAACAAAACTGGAAAACAGGATTTGACAAGGGAGGGGGCATACTATAAAGCTCTGGTTTGGGGTTGACTGTGCATCAAGCTGCTCGCTCAGCCCCAGATTGTCCCTTAAAGCTCTGGACTTGTCTGATGAAATGGGTCTCCCATGAAAGGATAGCTATAGCTCAGTGATAAAGCACGTGATTTGCATGCAAAAGGTCCCGAGTTCAATCCCCAGCAACTCCAGTTAGGGCTGGAAAATCTCTTGCCAGGAACCCTGGAGAGCCGTTGCCAGTCAGGGTCAACAATACTTAGTATAAGGCATCTTCCTATGTTCCTGTCCTCCTCCTCCATTCCAAACTTCTACCTTGTCATCATACACAGACTCATGCTGGTGGGAAAGGAATTAATTAGAACCTGAGGATGTGCTTTCGTAATTATCCTATTTCCATCAGGTGCCCATGGCCAAATCCCCTTTTTCCCCCAGTCTAGGATTCTTGTTGAGAAGCCTGGATTCTTGGCAGTTTCAAATCACTTGGAGAGGGGAATGGGGATTCAGTTGGATAGGAGAAAGTGTTTATTACTTCCAATCCAAATTAACCCCCAACCAATGAATGATTTAAGCAAAAAAGGGGAGTATTAATGCATCCCATTAAGCCCAAAATGAATCCTTATCAGATGTGCTGAACTGCAACTTCTATAATCCTCAGTCAACACATCTGGAGGGTACTATGTTGGGGAAGGCTATTCTAGACTGAAGGAAGGCTATTCTCAGAACACCAAGGCATGTGCGACAGCATTCCACCTTTATGCTGT
Organism: Anniella stebbinsi; assembly: GCA_029215795.1. Classification (NCBI taxonomy): domain Eukaryota; kingdom Metazoa; phylum Chordata; class Lepidosauria; order Squamata; family Anniellidae; genus Anniella; species Anniella stebbinsi. The sequence continues at coordinate 234,275,710 of JARDYH010000001.1, read as the reverse complement.
TGGAGTTCCATGACAGCATGAGGCCAGTGCATTTAGCACAACTTCTCCTTTTCCCATTTTGAGAGAGGCACATTCTCTCCCTGCCTTTCCCTGCCACACTGGGTAAGAAGAACCGCCTCCTTCTGTAGATTAATGATATTTTGCTGTTGGGTAGCACAGGATTATCTACCTTCCTATTAGAGGTCTATAGAATCATGCATGGTGGGAAGAAAGTGGATAGGGAATCATTTTTCTCCTTCTTTCATAATACTGGAACAGGGTCAATTCCACGAAGCTGGTTGTTGGGAGATTCAGGACAGATAAAAGGAAATACTTGCATAGTTAAACTATGGAATTCGCTACCACAAGATGTCGTGATGGCCACAAATTTGGATGGCTTTAAAGGGGGATTCCTGGAGGAGAAGGCTATTAATGGCTACTAGTCCTGAAGGCTCTATGCTACCTCCAGGATCAGCAGCAGTATGCCTATGTACACCGGTTGCTGGGAAACATGGATGGTAGGAGGCTCTTGCACTCATGTCCTGTTCCGGGTTCACTGTGGGCAGCTGGTGGGCCGCTATGTAATCAGAATGCTGGACTAGATGGACCCTTGGTCTGATCCGGCATGATCCTTCTTACATTTTTATGTTCTAATGATTCCCCTAAAGTATTTCTAAAGGAGTGGGTGGGTTTTAAAACGCAGGGCTTTTCAACGTACAAAATTAAAAGAAAAGGTGAGGAAAAAAGAAAACTAGATCCCTCTTTTTAGGTTACTGTCTATAAAAAAGCATGAAGTATAGAAAATGTAGACTGTATTTCCTATTACCAATTATAATTGTTTGCTTACACAAAGGGGCTAAGAATACAGATACCCAAATAAAGAAGACAACTGGGTTCATAGAAAGCATCCCCAGAAAAACTCTGTTTCTTTTGCCTCTGAACTAAAGGATGCACTGCTTGAATATACCTTAGGAATTATGGCCTCAATTTAGAGAGAGCCATCTGAAATGCAACCCCACCCTGTCATTGTGCCCACAGTTTTCAGAGGCACAGACAACCATCATACCCTCACTCAATTTGTACATGATGTGAGACAAAATGTTCCTTTCAAGTTGGCTGGATGATGCAGACAACCAAACAAGTCTGGGTTTTAAAGAACTTTTCACAAGTTAATTTGACCTATACAGAGTCAGAGGCTGAGGAGCAAATGGCTGAGTTCATATAACACGTTTCTCTATGCAGTATGAAAACTCCACTCAACGGTTGAGTTTGTAGGGGTATTCCACAAACAACATGTTCCAAGTCCACCATTGTGTGAATGTAGGCTCCTGTAGAGTTGAGTAAAAGTCAACGTGGCGTTTCATTGGCAGTTCCTCCACCCTTTCTACTCCCCCCCCATCCTCCCAATGGTATCCCATCAGCCATTGCTGCAAAAAAGCAATCCTGGCAGCTCTCCTAGAGGCACCCACTCCTTTTGCTGCTCTAGCCAGAGAACTCTGTAGCCAGTGGGAAAAGTCCACTCAATGCAACAGGAAACTCCAGGGAGCCCTCCACACAACACGCAATGCAATGGTTGTGTAGGAACTCTCCTCTGCACAGAGTGGATATTCAGCGTGGAGTGTTTTCTAAAAAATGTGTTTTACCTCCAGACAACATATTTCTCAGCAGTGGTGTAAAAACTCCACGGTGGAGTTCTAAAACCAGGCTACAGGAGGAAAAGGAGAATCTGTTTAAGTGGAGATGTAGTCTTGTTCCTGCTTGTGCTTCATATGACAGCCATAAGGGATTATAATGAGAATCCCCCCCACACCAGTGTTAACATCCTAGATCAAGGGTGGGCAAACTTCTGGCTTGTATAAAAATATAAGAAGAGCTATGCTGGATCAGACCAACGGTCCATTTAGTCCAGCATTCCATTCACACAGTGGCCACCCAGCTGTTGACCAGGGAATCACAAGCAGGACATAGTGCAACAGCACCATCCCACCTATGTTCCCCAGCAACTGGTGTATATAGGCTTACTGCCTCTGATACTGGAGGTAGCACATAGCCATCATGACTAGTAGCCATTGTTAGCCTTCTTCTGCAGGACTTTATCCAACCCCCTTTTTAACCCATCCAAATTGGTGGCCATCACTACATCCTGTGGTAGCAAATTCCATAGTTCAACTATGTGATATGTGAAAAAGTGCTTCCTTTTATCTGTCCTGAATCTCCCACCAATCAGCTTCATGGGATGATCCTGGGTTGTAAGTATTGTGGGAGAGAGAAAAATGTCTCCCTATTGACATTCTCCACACCATAGCTTCTCCTCCAGGAATTTATCCAACCCCCTTTCATGTCTATTTGTGGCTGTTGTTTTTTATTAGAACCTTAAGGACATCAAGATGATCCAGATGTAAGTGCAAAATAGTGGTGTCAGGATGGGGTGGGGGGGCATACATTTGCAGTGCAAAATTTACTTGGAAATAAGTCCCTAGTAAATGTGTTTACAGTTGCAGCCTTTCAATTAAGGGAATGGGTGCCTCTGAGCACGTGCTTTTAGCCCCACCCTGCTTGTTTTGACGATGCCGTCAGCTTCTCGTGCGTCTGCTGCTCCTTCTGACCTTTGTTCCTTTGCAAAATAGGCCCTGGTAAATGTAATAATTTTCTTTTGAATCTAAATGTTCTGCCATTTCCTGTTATGTGCAGGAAAAGCCGCGCGATAAAAATGGCCACTGAATGGGGCCATGTGGTCACTGTTTACTTCCTCTTTCTGAGAAGAAAGAGGAAGTATCATGGGACAGGAGCAGGGAAGGAGCGACTGTAAGGAAACACGATTTTCCCCCATCTGATGATGCTCTTTATTTCAGCAGCCTAATTTACAATTGGGATTCAGAAAACCCTTACTGATCTACTGCAAATCATCCAGACAACAACCAATAGATCCCAATCTACTTTCTCCCCATGCTAACCTATAGGAATTTACTCCTGCCAACATTCTTCATGGGCAGGATGGATGCTTATTGCACCTCCCCCACCCCCACCCCCACCCCAGTATTACTAATCACTCCTACTAGGTTGTGGGAAGCAGGTCTACTCCTGTTATGGGCTCAAAACAAAAATTCTGGGGATTAATATAGCTAAATCCCTAGAAGGGTCCCATAATATCAAAGATAATAAGGGAAAAGTTAGCATTTTCAAACGTAGCAGAAGAAAATGGTTTAGAAATTTCATGCTGTATGTAATTCTTCAAGTAGTAATGATGAGTAGGGATGTGCACACCCGAAATTATCGTATTGTTATCGGAATTTCGGACCAAAAAAATTATCGTCTTCGATAATATCATAGGTGATTTGTATCGTATCATATTTCCGATAATTATCGGAAATCCGATATTATATCATTTCTCCATTTTGCCCTAGAGAGTTGATTTTGGAGTCAGAGAAAGGCTTAAAACTTCTTAATTTTCCAAGTTACAGATTTGAAACTGTGTCACAGTGCAGAGTATTGCTAGTCATGTGTGCCAAATTATAGAACAATAGGTGCAAGCGTTACTCGGAAGTAAGCTTTCAAATAAACTGTTTCAGGTGGCTGAAATGTGGTCCTTTTTCAAGAGACGTCGTCCAATATTCATGGGCACCTCACAGATGGCCTTGAGGGGACTCTGCTGTGCAGGCAGTTTGACATTTCTTCATGCCACAGCTGCGTACATTGGCTGGAGCACAGGCAAATAAAAGTCACGTTTGGGATAGAGGTAGGCACATTGCCCAGTTCATATAAGTCATGTAGGCACATTGCGTAGTTCATATAAGTCAGGGTACAGGTAGGCACTTTGCCTACACCAGAATCTCAACAAAAAAAAAAAGGAAATACGTGAGGGGGGTGCTTCTGCAGTCCCTCAGTAATGGACTCCACGACCCAGGGACATAGTGACGAAAAATAATAATAGAGGAATCTTTCAACTCAAGGCTCCCTATAGCAGTCCCTCCAAACTGAAAACATTGGCTGTAGCAATGTGTTTCAAAAAGAAATAAAATGTGTGAGAGGGATGCTTGCTTTTGCTTTTGCAGCCCCTCACTAAAGCAGTCCCTCCAGACTGGAAGGGAAGAAAGCTATTCAGCAATTTGCTTTGCTGTGCCTTCAGAATTTAACTGTTGTCAACCCCAAGAACTGGAGGCAAATAGCAGGAATTACTTTCATTAGAATGTCTGTGTTGCCAACCATACTGTAAGACTTCCATTATGGAACAAAAATCTGGAGCGGATGTGAGATTAAATGTCCTTTATTTTGCTCTTGTGTAGAACCTCCTCATGTAAACACAGTGGATGTTACTAGCATTATTTGTACCTCTGTAGACAGGTCCCCTTTTTCAGATTATTTCAAAAGGCTACTGCTCTTTGTAAAATCAGAGTATTCCAAATTATCCAACTAAAACTAAAGTTCATACATATTCTAGTATTGTATGACTGGGGTAGGGTGAGGGTGAATTCTCACCTGTTTATGGGATGTGACATATTACATTTTGTTTTTTTAAAGAAAGTTAAACTGGGAAGAGGAGAGGAAACACACTCCCTCAGTCACAGTACCCTCGCTCATGCTAACCCTTCAATCAACCCAACCAGAAAAAGTATAAAAATAAAAATTATAACTCAACACAAACACCCAAGCAACGCACAGCCAAACGAACTTGAGAGGCTCAGACACAAAAATGCAAGACTACAATGAATCTCTAACAATTTGCCACCAAGTAACTAAGACCCAAGAGGAGTCAGGACAGAGCTCCAACAAAATCCACCCTTCTCCCTCAACGCCTAACTCCCAACAGAGCTGGACCACCAAGTGAGGGGGTTTTATGTGGAGATATCCTTAGCCCTCCTCCAACATTGTGATTGGAGCCTGCTGGAATCCTTGCTGCACGATTGGTCACTGAATCTGTCAGTCTCATCAAGCACACCCCACCTTCTAGCTCCATCCATGTGGCGGCAAGAGAAAGAGCCTTACGATAAAACGATTAAAACGATAATTAACGTAGGGTTTTTTATTGTCTCCAATAATTATCGTTCGAAGTTGTATTGTATCATTATTGTGACTCGTATGCACGATAAAGGCCATATCGTATCGTTATCATACATTTTAACGATACGATACACATCCCTAATGATGAGGAATATTTTATACAGGCTGCTATTTGTATTTAAGAATGATTTTAAAGGCAAAGCCATTTAATTATATTGTCAGAATATTGCTACTGCAAAACTGGAACATTTTGCAAACGAAAGCAGAATGGGAGCTACAAAAAAGCTCAACTATATACCATCATTATTTGTCTTTCATCTGAGTTACAATGCAAAGATGCAGATGTTATACATCTAGCTTTAAATGCTCAATCTATGCCTATAATAATTCTCCTAATAACAAATATGTGAAATAACCAAGTAAATGAATTTATTTCAATTCAAGCCAATTCAGCTTTGCAGTTTCACTTTAGGTTTGTATAACGCCTAATCACAAAGCTTTTCAGTGTAGCTGTTATTAACTTCTTTCATTAACTTATATTCAGGAAATATGTTTGTTTTAAGTAACAATAAAGGGCCACAGCCTTTTAAATGTCTGGGTGTTTTACCACTGCACAATTTGTGAATGTGCAATGAAAGAAATGTAAGGATTTATCTGGTATGTTTACTACCCTCTCTCCCTAAAAAACACTGCTGCAGTACATTTTAATTTTTGTTTACTCCCTTGAAAACCTCTATTTTTATTTCAGCTGGACGCAATAAAAGCTATTGCTAAGCCAGCGTTGATTAACTGCCCCTTTGTTAAGTGCTTTTAAAGCAAAAGCATCTTGTGTATATTACAAATGAGGTATATACTGAAAATTAGCGCAATTTACTGGTGTACAACAAACCTATTAGCATCTAGGTATACTTCTCATTCTACAACCTGTGTATACTAAGGGACATCAGCTTGAATTGTGAAAGCTGCCTGATTCCAAGTACTGGAAACTACCGAAGGCTCCAGATATTTTTATTTATTTATTTTAAAAAGAGAAAGAGAGAGAGAGAGGGAGGGGGGGAGAGAAAAGAAAAAGGAAAACCCTGGAGGCGTGTGTATAAAAGATAGTGGAAAACGATTATACACAAGGGCATGTGATATCCACCTACCATGAAAGAATCTGGTTGTATCCATACTGGAAGTCCCTTTCCTGACATTTCTGGACAGGATATGTCAATTGGTTCTCATGGAAGTAAAGGACCTTTTTCAATTTGCCAAGGTCAGGCCGAAGGGCAACCAGTTCAGTCAGGTTAAGCACCGAGCTTGCAAAGAGGATCCTATGAAACAAGGAAAGTAGTGTTTACTGTCTACAAGCCTGCTCAAAAGTGTCACCCTTCACCCTTTCCCTCCCACCGCTCTCCCCACAAGAAAAACATAACCTCTATAGGGACACATCAGTGGCTAAGCCTTAATACCATGTAGCAGCATTCTAAGTTTTGATCTCTTGAAAAACAGCTAAGAACTCAAGTAGAAAAGCACTGAATCTCATTGGTTTTCTCAGCTCAGTTACAGAGAGATGCAAAGCAAAAAGAAAAAGAAAAAAGAAAAGAAAGAAAAGAGCTGGATGAGTTTTATTGAGAAACGCAAGAAAAGCTGTGTCTGAAGGACAAATGGAACAAAGATAAGGCTGACTGGGGAATACTTTGCTTGCCAGTTTCATTACACTTTACTTCTTTATGCAACCAACTACTGAAATCCAATATATGAGCCAATATGGCATATGTTCATGTTATGACATAAAGCCTTTTGATTTATGCAATAGACATATCTAGCGTGGATTTTATTTTTCATGTTCAGATTTCTTTTTCCTATTTTTTTTTATTAAATGTCCTCCATAGCCTTTGTTGTATTGTTCATTCTGTCCCATCTATTACCATGATACTATAAGCAGTCGGTAGAGACTGGCCACCTCTTTCATATTATACAACACAGGTGCAAATACCACTGCTTAAAAAGGCCTGACTGCTTAAAAAGGCTACTCAGGTATATACCATAGTATTTCATATCCTATGGATAAGGCTACACTCCCTTCACTTCTCTGAGCAGTGAGAAGTTGCAGGGGTGCAGCACCTCCCTTGGTTTGGTCTCCTTTGGAAGGAGGTCACTTGAGGATTATGGGGTTTCGTAATGCACATTTGAGCACAGACAGAGAATCACACCAGACAGCTAAATCCACTGCCCCACATCAGATCTCCAGGGAGAAGTGGCCAACATCTCAAAGGGGGTAACTTAGGGCACACATTATTTACAAAATCCTAAAGTGCAGGGGTCCTGATTTGGATGAGGATCCTCAATGTGGCTGGAAGAGGGGTTTAACCCTCCCTTCCCACCATGCCCTAAATCCAAATCAGGGCCAAATAGTTGTCAAATAGTGGTCCATCTGAGCCCAAAACCTCAGCTCTCTCCCTGCCTCTCAAACACCACAGCCTGTCCCCTGCCTTCCTTTTCACATAGACATAAATTATACTATCCTAAGCTTGGGCAGTGAGGTATGTCCCTATTACCCTCTTCACTGATCATGTCTTCCTATTCAGAACAGCGCAGGTGGTCCTATATTAACAATTAATGCCCATGGAGACACATCACTTGAATATGGTGGATTATTAACACTCCTTTGTCCAATCCAAGATTCTAGCCAGGTATTGCCTCAAGACAAACCCACAGCCATAGTCTGATTATATTAAGATTGGGGGGAAACAACTCTCCAACCCTTAATACGGGTGCCATTTTATGGCAAAGGGCCTCCAGTACAATATACATTTGCCTTCCAACCCGCTCCCCAATTAACAAAGCAAGTTTTACTTTTTTTTCCTACCCAGTGCAAGCTGCAAAGCATTTGGGAGGTTGGAAAGGGAACAACCAAAGTGAAAACATGCTTCATTGTACTCTGCATTGTCGCAAAGGACTCTGAGAATTGCTATGACTTTATGCACTGCCAAAATCCGCCCCAGACTTCTCCGTCTGTGCCTTCTTACTTGGCCACAAGTCAGACAGACGAAGCTGTGCCTGGAAGGGAAAGCATCCCCTTTCCCTGCAATGGTCTTCGTACTGTCTCTCCTCTGAAACTTGCTTCATAGACACACATAGTCCCACTTATCCATACATGTTCCATTGAACTTTCTACACGAATGACTCCTTTCTGGACAGGAAGGCGCCCTACTGGACACAACGTCATCACACTTGGTATCATAGGGCAGAAAGATTGCCTAAACCAGGGGTGGGGAATTTGCAGCTTGTGGGACGCATGTGGCTCTCTTGGTCATTTTTGCAGCCCCCTGCTCCCACCCCTTCCAAATCTGCCACCAACAAAACCACGACAACTTTGCAAGGAAACAAGATGCACGGGGATTTCGGCAGTAGTGGTGGCAATTTCCATGGCAGCGGGGTCCATCTCCCAGTGGGCTTGGGGAGGGCTTTGCGCCACCTAACTCCCAGACATTGCCCATCCCTGGCCTAGACATTCACCAGCTAATCAAATAATAGGCCTCTTCAACTCGATAATTGTTATATCAGCCTCATCCTTTGACCAAGATCCAATTATAGTCACCCATTCAGTGACTATGAAAAGCACTCCTCAAAAAACCACTGCAAAGTCTAAAAATTTAGTGTGCCAGCACAGCTGCCACTGCAAAAAATATAATATGCAACTCTGTTTCACAAATGTGACTGGAGTGATGCCACGGCAAGAAAAATTTAAAAGCCATGCTTACACTATGTCACCACATGGAAAGCCTCCACACAGAGAGGGCGGATAAAGTTAAATCTTCATTGAGAAACCAAACAAATGGTTATGCATTTCACATAGGTGTAGCTTTGACTGTTACCAGGAAGACTTAAAAATATTTTACTTGACTACAATGAACTAAACGATCCAGTTATTATTAAGCTGTGTGCTACATATAGGAGCAGAGACTTCCCGTCTCAACCCAATAAACAATAGGAAGAAAACTGCTACAATGAAAACCCAAGAGACAACCAGAAAATTCTCTTTCATTAGGAAAGTAGCCAAATGTAATGTTTTATCTCTCATGTTAGACTGGGCCTGGTACAACCATTGATAGTGCACCAGGTATTGTAGCTGGGGCATGAGGGATATCATTTTAGGATACCTAGAGCAGGCATGGGGAACCTCTGGCCCACAGCATAAATGCGGCCTGCAAAGCTTTGACATCCATCCCGCCAGCCTCTCCCCAGGGCTTGCGCTCACTCATCAGGTAGAGGGAAGCTATTATCTCAAACAAGCTCTATGGATTGAAGAGAAACATTTTTTAGCTCCTTTTGTCATTGCACAGCAGAAAAAGTCAGTAAACGGCACATGGAGGGAGAGTTTGCTCTCCAATTAGCACTGCTGGATAGAGGTGCTGAGGAGAGGGATATTTTCTTGTGGATGGCATGCGGGGCTCACTTTTAAAGGCAAGCACAACCCACGCCTCACCTCATTCAGGTGCAAAAAACAGGTAGGTCGTCCTTCCTCCCTCTTCCAGCCTGCAAAAGCCTACCCCCGCCCTAGCTGTGCCAGCAGGGCAGGAAAGAGACATCCCCAATTGCTGCTTGCTAGGCTGAGAGGTTTAAACCTCCTCTCCCAGTACACTGTGATGGGGATAACATTCAGTGACACCTCCCCCTTTTCAGCTGGGTGGGGCAGGTAGGAAGATTATGCATGTATGTGAGGTGTGTATGTGTGTGAGAGAATGGTGTGGATGGGTCTGCGTGCACGTTTGTATTGATGTTGTTCCCCACCTCGATCCAGTGGGAGAGGCGGGTAAGAAATACACTTCTTCTTCTTCTTCTTCTTCTTCTTCTTCTTCTTCTTCTTCTTCTTCTTCTTCTTCTTGTCTGTGTGATTGGTTTTTGTGAGAGAGTGGTGTGGTCACACCCACATTTGGCTCTGACCATACCCAGTGCTGGCATGTGGCCACTGTGAAGTTTCTTGGATTGTCATCCAGCACTTGGGCCAAGAAGATTCCCTACCCCGGCTGCAAAGGATGCTTCGTCAAGGCTGGTTACCATTTTCCACTTGGGCTCTTCCAAGGAATTCATCAAACATACACTGGCAGCAGAAGCAAAGCTTTCGTGTAAACCATCCATTGCTAAATCTTGCTTTGCTTATCCTTCCTGTACAGGATCTCCAGAAAACTGAAATTATAGTGAAAAAGGATTTGACTCTTCCTGCATCAGGGATAAACATGTTTTCTTAATAATAATAATAATAATAATAATAATTCTCACGTTATTAAAAAAATGTGCCTAGACCTGCCCATCAGGTTTGTTTCTTACCGCAACAGAGCAGCACTTTTAAAGCTTAAACAACACCTGACAGTACATGTTACAGTGAACATGCCCACAGAGGAGTCATGTATTTGTCTAATGGACTCCTGTGCAGGGCACTGGAGGACATGAAGAACAGCACTTCCACTTAACACCTAGTACTAGGGATGGAAAGGGAAGCTTATTATTATAATGTAGCCCATGACATAAATATATGTCAGCTGTCATTCCATGTGACATCAACTTTCATTTTACCTTGGGTTATTATTTCAGTAATAAATCCTAACAAGGTGAGCTTTCTCATCCCAGAGTCTATGCAGGAGGTAAGGACACAAGGTGATACTAGGAATGCTGGAAACATGATAATTTGAGACAGCTGCTGCTTGAACACAAGTTAAATGGAACAGTTTGTCTCCGCATAAAGATGCTATAAGGTTTTTACATTTATTTTTTTTTAATTAACATAAAACCCAGAGAAAGCCTAGTTAGGCAATCTTTCACAAACATGACATACTACAATCACTGCATAAGCTGGATTAGTACTTATTACATTGCTACTAGAGAATTAAGCTGTTTTTAGACCACCAAAGAGCTTTAAATTGCAACTTTTGTCTCTGTAAGGGAAACCTATATTTAAACTGTCTGCTAAAGTCAAATTAAAACAGCTACATTATTAGCATGTTATCTCACAAAATAAGAGTACAGTTAAACTGCTGTTAACATTATTCTTATCCAACCTGATCAACAGTGCAAAATGTTAATATGCAGTGCAGTACTGCACACTCTATACTATGTGAGCAACACACACACACACACACCAAAAAAGCCACCAACATTCATTAAGTGATCATCTGTTCTAAATAATCAACACAGAATGATGCCAGGTACTTTACAATGGTATAGTCAGCCACATGCTTCCTCAGTACAACCAGAATTTGCCCATAATTGGAACAAATAGAGTGGTCCAAACTCATATACGCGTGGATGAACTGCTTCAGATTTTCATACCCATTAGGCACATGTGCAATATATTAGATACACATAAATCTACATACATATTTGCCTGTCCTTTGGTTTGCAAAATGTAAACTTTAAAACAGACCAATATTGATGTTGAATGATTCTCCATTTTGCCATTGGATTGCTAAAGAATGATCAGATGCCCAAACATAACTTTTGGTGGCCCAAACCTGTGGAATGCACTAGTTGCACTACTAGTGTTTAGGTGCACTAGATCCATCACTGAGGCCACATCTACACCAAGCAGGATTTAGTAGTATGAAAGCGGTATGAAAGTGGTATATAAAAGGCAGGAGCCACACCAAGCAAGATATAGAGGTATATGATATGTGTCAATGGGCCCCAACAGCTGTCAGTGCACTTCGATACCAATCTAAAGCAGTAGTGTGGCTCCTGCCTTTTATATACCACTTTCATACCGCTTTCATACTGCTATATCCTGCTTGGTGTAGATCTGGCCTAATTTGCACACCTGCAACTGAAAGTCCAATCCAATTCTTGGCAAGCAGCAGCGTGGCCTTCTGGCACTGACCTGTTTGACAAGTAACCCTTCTCCTTTATTCTGGGCATGATTGGATTGGATGAGAGTAAAAAAAAAAATGTGATTCAATTGGGAGAAGTCAGAGGGTGGTTTGATGGGTGGTTTGGCCACTGAGTGGTGTTTAACGAGTTTCGGAGGGGATTGCAGTTTGGATCCAGCACTGTTGCTTGGAGGCACAGGTGACTTCAGTGGCGTGGAGTGCATTTTATCAGGTTAAGACGCTATATCAACTACAACCCTATTCTAGACAGACATAGCCTAGCTACAGTAATCCATGTTCGGGTAATTAATTGTTTAGATTACTGCAATGTATTATATATGGGCCTGCCTTTAAGATCAGCCCAGAAACTTCAGCTCATCCAAAATAGGACAGCAATATTGTTAACAGGGACTGACCAACACAATATTATACCAACATTTGCCATTTGTACCGGTTCCCAGTCTGTTTCTGGGCCCAAATCAAAATGCTGGTATTAACCTTTAAAGCCTTGAGGAGCTTGGGGCCAAGTTGCCTTCTCACATACATACCTACTTGGACCTTAAGATAGCCTTCATTCACGCTTCTCTAATTTTCCCCTCTGCACCTCCCATCCTCTATTAGAGCAAGGGCCTTTTCAGTATAGTGCCCTGGCTAAACAATGCCTTCCCCAGGGAGGCTTGCCTGGCCCCCACACGACGGTCTTTTCAATGCCAGGTTTTATTTTCTAATGCTTTTCAGTCCTAATAGCTTTTAGTGCTTTTTAGATTGTTTGCACTAATCTTTAATTGAGTTTACTCTGCTTTTATGTTGTTGCTGGTTTTATGCTGGTTTTAGCTGTTACGTTTGTGTTTGTTTTATGGTTTCAAATTTTTATTGTAAACTGTCCAGAAAACATTGGTTATTTGAAAGCATAAATAATGTAAAGTAAATAAGTGAACAAAAACTTGCCCCCATCGCTCTGCCCTCAGGGGGTGTTTAGTACCTCTGCATGGGATGTGCAGATGGACACACACAAACAACATATCTGAGACTGTATTGTTCAGTCCCAAGAATTATTTTCTTGGCTCATCAGATTGTATAATTTAGTGTTACAGCTGTGTATAGCAGAGAGGTAGCATGACATGTATCTGCTAATTGGTTGTTGCTGCTCCATGAAACTAGAAAAGGCATATTAAAGCAGCCAGTGGCTGTCTTCAGTGAGAACTGGGAAGCCATGATAGCTCTACTAGCTCCTGTACTGGGTAAAGAAGCTAAATAGGTCTAAACAGATGAAAGGGCAGCAATATGAACACAGGATAGCTTGATAATTCCCACCAAACCCAATAGAGCATTTATTAGTAAAATTTAAACAGCTATCCATTGTCAAAATTTCAAGCCATGGGGCACTTGTTACTTTCCTCATTCAGAGAAGAGGACACACTGTACGGACATAATAGCACACACAGCATCCCTCCCTCCCTTTTAGAAGTACACTTTGGGACTAAGTGCTTCTGGAGAGAAGGAATACCCTAGCATTTTAAATAGGGTGACCAGATAAAATCCAGGTCAGGGCTCCTGTAACTTTAACAGTTGTAGAGAAAAGGGAATTTCAGCCAGTGTCGTTTGTATGCAATTCGTTCCTGGTGAAATTCCCTCTTCATCACAATAGTTAAAGTTGCAGGGGCCCTGCCTTCTTTTGTATATGGTCACTCTAGTATAGTGCCTGCAACTTTAACTGTTGTGATGAAGAGGGAATTTCACCAGGAACTAATTGCATATAAATGACACTGGCTGAAATTCCCTTTTCTCTACAACTGTTAAAGTTACATGAGCCCTGACCTGGATTTTATCTGGTCAGCCTAATTTTAAATAACAATTATCCTAAGGACCCCAATACTGGGCAAAAGGTAGGCAAGAGGTCCGAAACGTCTGACCCCCAGCTTCCCATGTCTGAATAAGACTCAAAGTTGAAGATGTGGGTCAGTGTTTTATTTTGATGTTTCTTTTTTAAACAAAAAAAGAAAAAAGAAAAAGTGTACTTGTACGTCAACTAGGATTATTCATGCATAAAACATAAAAGATTACTTACTTTAAAACTCAATTATTAATTATATATTAATATTCAATCAACATGTAATAGTTATATTTTGATGCTGTATATATTGAAAATATATAAATCATAACAAAAAGCTTTTTCATTTATGCTTCCACAATAAGCAATCTCAAAAATTCAAACAAAGATATAAAGTCATAAATGATAATGTATTAAAATCTATAATATAATAAATAAAAAATGAGGGCTAATTTATTCTTGACATGGTATGTACAAATGTCAAAAGGGTTTAGAAGATATAAACTATTTTAGAAATGCAGTTTTTTATACGGAAACTAATTTGAAATGTTTACAGAAATAATTAAGTCTTACTATTGTAATGTTCCTTATTTTTCAGAACAAGCCACAAGGGTTGTCATCCCTTTCATCTTAATTAGTCCATGTGTTTGTTATATTTGTTATGTACTTCCATAAACATTTACAAACATTAATTGTTATGAAAAAATATTTTTCCTCTCAATGTAATTACTATATGTACATATTAATATATAACTAGTAAATATCTAAGATTGCAACTCATTCATTTATTTTAGAATGTGGATTAGTGTCCCCCACCCCCGAAAAGCAATTTCATACATATTTCATTATATGAAAATATCTGAATCTCTATTTTGTCCATTTTCTCTCCGTAAGAGCGCAGGACACATCTTGGCTGTTTTCAATGCACTGTTAATGTTTTATCTTCTGAACCCTAGAGATCATGTAGTGCCCCAAAAGGACTGTGCTGTACTGGAAACAAGCATGCATCCTGAACATGATCGCTACATGCATTCTGATGTGCACTTGAAACTCCTGCATGTATGCTTATTCATTATTCTGGCAGCAGAGGAGTCACAAGTATGACATTATGACCTGATAACATTTATTTATTTATTTACTTACACATTTACATCCCACTCTATATCACAAGGATCTCAGGGCAGCGTACAGATAAAAGCATACATATAAAATAGAATAAATATACAATTCTAAAACAAATTAAACCAACAAAACCCAATACGAAATTTTAAAACAGTAAAATCCGATTAAAACAAGACAGTGTGCAGACTGGTGGATTTAGCCATTAAAGGCTTTATTAAAAAGTCATGTCTTAACCTGGCGCCGAAATGAAGCCAGTACCAGCACCAGTTGGGCCTCCAGGGGGAGGGCATTCCACAGCTGGGTGCCACAACAAAGAAAGCCCTCTCCCATGTCCCATCGTAGCGTATATCTCGCTTTGGTGTGGCACGGAGAAGGGAAGATGAGAAGCCTGAGACTACATGCAAGGATCTTACATTCTACTTACTCCTTAGCTTGCATGAACTCAAATTTTCAAGGGTTAATGCGACTTGGGGAAGAACCACAGAGTGGGTTTCTCACATTGACCCAATATCTCAGAAAATGGAGGCCAGCAGTGGTTTCCACACCATCAGGGGAACATGAATACTGGTTCTTAGAGGACCAGAGCACCTCTGTGCACAGACAAGAATGTACATGCTGATTTACTCTTTCCACTGAAGTAAACATCCACAATACAGAGACCTATGTGACTGATTTTCTGCACTTAATGGGGCTATCGAAAACCATTTATATTGTAACACAAAGTTATGTTGTTCATAACAATGTGTAAAGAGAAAACTGTCATTGCAGGTTTACCGATAAGCTGCTGAGTTGGCCATGTTCTCTCTCATATCCAGATCAAACTCCTGTATAGCACTGTGACACTTTTTCCGTGAGAAGGCGGAGTGGGTCTTTTTCAGTTTCTTACATTCCAAGTGATTATTTTCAAACTGTCGCACAAATCGTCCTCTCTTTCAAGAACTTCCAAACATCCTATCAACTTCAGCAGCCAAATTCCAAATTTCTTTGATTTGGAAAAATAAATGTGCTAAACTTGCCCCTCTAAGGCAAGTTTAGCACATCTCTGCTCCTTGCTACTGGTGATGGAACAGCTACTGGTGGTGGAAGTGCAGAATATGTTTTCATTTGTCAGGGAACTGTTTGAACGAAGAGGCTGTTCGTTGACATGACATACAGGGCTTTATCTCTGATTAGAAATTTTTAATGAGGTAAATTGCAACTAACAGAAGTAAAAATTTCTCCTTACAACAGGCAACCAAGACCCAGAAAATCAAATAGTCCTTTCATGCAAACACAACCTGGTTTCATCAGCAGAAGCGATTGAAGTCTGTATTTCTCAGCAAAAGCCAGAAGTCTGGTCTCTCCCTCTCAATATGAATTCATGACAGTTACTAGTAGCACAAATTACCAGCCTACCCATTTACTTGATCATCTTTTCCCAAGTGTTGATTCCAAACATGAATTGCCATTACACCACAGGCACACAGAGGTAAAGCAGCACCCTATGAGCCTATCTACACTACTGCTTTAAAACGGTTTAAAATGGTTTATAACAGTTTTGAGAACTGTTGGGGCCCAGGACACACTCCATATACAGTTTTCAAAACGTTTTCAAAGTGTTTTATTCTGCGTGTGTAGATAGGCTCAAAGACTACAGATAGCTTTCACACTCCTTTCATATCACAGTCACTTTTGCACTCTTAACACGAACTGACAAATTACACGCACTCCACAAATCTCATAAGCAATACTCAACCAACCATTCTTACAGAACCAAAGCTATGGAACTCTGAAAATTGATACCCTATCACAGTTTCACAGGAAGAATAAAGGATCTAAAAGAAACTTTGAGTGCTGACAAAAACAAGATTATCATATTCAATTGGAATACATAGATAAAATTGTTATCCTCATTAGAGATACACCCTCAGAGCTGAGATCTGGTGCTGAACCTCCAGTATAGTTTGGATATCGTTTTCCAAGAGCAATTCCAAACAACAGCTAATCAGATAAGTATTTTTATATTAAGCTATAACATCAAGAAGTCAACTTTAAAAAGATTTGTGAGATAGACTTCTTGGTTATGACGAAATAGCCTTTAAAGACTGCGTTTATTTTTAGGTAACTTCATTCAAGCTTCCTGAGTTTTATTGGAAGTATGGTAATAATTTTCTCCTCCCTTTGTAGTTAAGTTTAGCTACAATTAATTACTGGCAGATACACATTTTCACTTTTGGACCTGATAATCCCCACTAGCTATCTCCTTTACTTCCGTTAAGGGTGATACCAGATAGATATGGTGACTTTTTTTTTTTTAGACTAGCTTCTGTTGCCGAAAGGATATACATGTTTCTTTACAAAGGCAAAAATGTTTTCTCATCTATGACAGACTGTCACGTAGGTGGTGATCTTGCACACAGACATATGCACAGAGGTTTGAATGAAATGAATAAGCTTCATGGACAATTAGATATGAAAAATGTAAAGCTGACACTATGCACAGATACCTGAAAGTAAACCTCATCACGCTTACCTGGAAATAAGCGCCATTGAACAGAGTAGGTTTTATTTCCAAGTAAACATGCACAGGATTGCATTCTGTAAGATTATTTACACCCATCATAAAAACAGGTCAGGATTTCCTTATCAGAATGAACAGAGCCATGCATAAGTCAAGCACAAAGTTCAGAGAGCTCATACACTGTTTTAGAAAATCTCCCTACTAGAAAGTTTACAGATTGAGACAGCATACACGACACTTACGAGCAGCAAGGAAGCCCTGCTTATGAAAGATCAGCTGCAATTATGTGGTCACTTTCAGCAATAAAGCTGAGTCAAGAAGGGAGCTTCTCTAAATGGGGCTCTAAATATCTACTTTTGGTTTTGTCTAGAATTGAGATATGAGCACTACATGAAGAACGTTTCTTTTCCTGCTTTTCCACTACATAACATCTAGGTGGCACTGTGGGGTAGTAAAATAGTGGAATTATATAAATAGGAAAAGCATTTTCTTTTGCTTTTACAAATAATGCCACTCTAAAAAAAAACTTGCCAAAAGTGCTGTTGAAAAACAAAAGCAAAACTGTCATGAGGTTGTCTAAAGAATCCGTAAACAACTATTAGTAGGAAATAACAAGAGCACAATAAATGCCTTATGTAGCATTTCAAGGCTACATATGGAAAACAGTCAACTTCAGCACTGCTTACAAAGTACATGCATATTGTTAAGATACACACAAGCAAAAACGCTTTACATATGCTATATGTTGTATTTTCATTCTTCCATTAGACAGTGAGCTTGTACTTGGTCTGTTTTACTCTAGAGGTTCCACAAGCATATTGGTGATAGAGTAAGAATTCTTCTTCTTCTTTTTTACTAATCTTGCTTTATCACTATGTATGTTCTTGTTCTTGTTACCTTTTTTAAAAAAAAGTTATTTCAAAATAAAATAAAATTTCATGATAAAAAATAAGTCAATGGGATGATTCAGTGAATGAATCCTGCCAGCCACATTTCTCTATGTGATTATTTTTTAAAAATGCTTGTGTATATGATCACATATATGACCCAGCAATACGAGGTTACACTCAGAGATTTTGGTGCCCCAGTTCTTGTATGTACCAAACTAGTAAACATCTTCGCTAGCTAGAGAAATGGTCAAGGGCCCTTTATCATGCACATAATATAATGTTATAAGGGGATGCTCCATGTGGAGTTTTGTACTTGTCCATTATTTCAAGTGCACAGGTGGAACACCTGGCTCATATTTTATCTTATGTGCATAGTGGAAGTGTCTGCTCCTCTACCATGCAAAGTAGCTTCCCAGCCAGCAAGTGGAACTGGGGTTGTAATGACAGTGACCTCCAAATGCCATTACAGTTATACAAATTGCTACATGTGTATCCAAAATCTGGAAATCACAAAATCACTATATTTTCTCTAGCCAATCATGAACGTGTAATCTAGAAGCAATTATGTGATGACAAGCAGACAGTAAGATGTACAGGAGAATTGGACCAAGATTAAATCAAACAAGGGCACCCACAAAAATTGTCATACAACATCTTCTACTTCAACAGCATAAAAGCATATTCTAGTATTTAAGCACCCCTAATTTTTTGAGCAGAGAGAAGTCCAGGGGGGCACTATAGGGCTTAATTTCCTTTAGATGCAAAACACAATCGGAGCCTTATGGTATCTTTGCAATGTTTATTTACGAATATACCAGCAGAACATCCTGGGAGGACTTTCCAAGATGGACAGCACAACTGCTAATCCTGCATCAGGTTTTCAAAGACAGCAACTACATGGTGCTTCATCTTCAAACAACTCCAGCTAAAAACTCTTCAGTCTCTGGGCCAGTTTGCACAAACACTGTAGTTCATCACAGCGTGTGCCAGCGGCCATTTTGAAAATTGAACTCCTAGTGGGGGATGGCCATGGTTTGTCGTGTCGTCTGATCCTTACAACAGACCATGAGTTAGTTGAGGGTTCTTTAATGCTCAAACAACCCATCTAGGTTTGGATGATACGGCAAACCATAGTAACCCCCTGCCAGGAAGCTATGGTGATTGAGCAAATCCGTCTTCTGTCTCTCTCTTCTTCTGCACGTGTATCTGCCCTTCCCCCAATCCTGATGGGTATCATATCTCAAAGGTTGGACAGAAATTCCTGGATATTAAGGATAATTAAAGACTCTTTGTTAAGTCCTAAATCACCTAACCCCTATTTATAGGTGCATTCATGCTAAACTCATAACAATAGTTTCAAAACAAGGTGTTTTAAGATGCTTCTGATGTGAGAACAATAAGCAACACTAATGTTGCTAGGTGCTGCCAGAACTTTCACCAAGTAGGAATAGTTCTTACATGGGACCCTGCCTGTTAGATATACTATTAGATATATTTTCAAATTTGCCTCTATAAATACTTTCACACTGCATGTGGTCCACTGACTTCCAATCTAATGAAGTTCAGAAGTACCATGTCTTGTAGCGTTAAGTCCCCTCCCCCCGTTATTCTAATTTGTCTTTAAGAATCATTAGCTAACAAACACCCGAAACATTTGGCATATCTGCACTGTACAATATGTTGTTCAGTCCAGATACTAATCCAAGCCACAACATATCTCTGAGTAGGATACGCAACTAAGGGTGCAATTCTCTCGGGATGCCCATCAGCTTCCAAACTCCTCCCACTCTGTATTTTTGCTAGATGGGCTTTTTTGTCCAACTAGCTGGGGCTTTGCTGAGCAGGAGGGAATGAGGCTGGAGAGGCACAAGAATTCTTTGTAAGGCGGCCTCCCCAGTGCCCATAGAACTGCCTCCATTTCCCCCTCTCTGAGGTCATCTTTGTGACCTTGGAGAGGGTGCCAGCGCAGTTCCCTCTGTGCCAACTGTAAGGGGAAGGGGGGGCTCGGATCCCTGGGTCTGAGGTCAGAGCACTGTCTCTGACCTCAGATCCAGGAATCCAAAGTGTTCTATGCCCCCCTAGACACTGTCTAGGGGCCATAGGATTGCTTTCTAAAATAATTTGTGAAAAACAAGTACATCTCAAATGCCAATCTCTAGAACTAGAGATGTACAGTTAATGAAAACCGATATATACATTGGCTCCATTCAGAAGACACTTTAAACCACAGCTTTAGCCATGATGAATAAGTTTTTTTGCCTTATTCACCATGGTTAAACCCATGGTTTAAGGCGTCTTCTGAACGGGGCCAATGAGTATTTTTTGCACCAAATCAGGTTTAGCTTTCTGCTTTTGCTACCTGAAAAAATGAAGTCAACAGTAAAGAGCTGTTCAAGCCATACATATTTAGGATGGGTTATCTGTATTTATATGTGGAGTACATTATTTTGTAATTAATAGTTTCTATTACTTCTTATCCTAAATTTATTCAGATTGATTTATCTTAGCAGAAAATAAGTTCAGAATATTTTAACTTTCTTATTAGTATTAGTTAATTCAAACTGGCACTCCCCTTCAAATGATTGCCATATAAAACAGTACCTCATTGTACAAGGTACAAAGGGTGGGGGGGGGCAGGATTCTCCTAAGAAAGCTAAGACAATCCTTGAAAATCTGAGACTGTCACAAAACCTGAGCAGCTGGCAACTCTGTCACCATGAAGTATCCATATGGAAGACCGAGATGTGTCAAACTACCCAAAACGGTTTTGGATAGTGTAGAAAGATAGAATAAATAATTCAGTATCTTCAACACTTTCAACAGCAGGTAGTGGATATGCTACCTGCTTCTATGATGTGCCAAAATATAACATGTGAGAGGAGAGAAAGAGAATGCTTGTTTCTTCAAACTGTTGCCATGTGGATATATTGCTTGAGGAAGTTCTTATTCTGGTGGCATATGATGCCTATCACAGGTTTGTCGAAAGCAAGCAATGTGGAGTTTGTTAGCAGAAGTATGCCTGAAAATACATAGCGGACTTTACAATAGGTATACATAATACTGTATTTTCTCCTATTAACCAGTAATTGCCTGTTAATGAAATATGTTTAGGTTTGTTTGTTTTAAAACCTGGGACATTAAAAAAAGATGGATCCCAGAACAATCATAAGCTCTCTTTAGATATGCCTATATAACTTTGTTATTATTATATAAATTGAGCATGTATATACACACATACACCACAGACACACACAGAAAGCCATAAAATGGAACATATTCATCCTTTGATTAACTCTTTTAAACAAGCATGGTGTAAAAAAAAAAGAAACAAACTAAAAAGTTTGTTTGAAAACTGAAACTGTGTATTTCCACAGACATTTACAAATTATAGTCTATAGGGCCACAATCTAGTGCTGGTATCAATGATGCTACTGATTTTTTATTCTGGATCAGGTGACTGAAGTGGAGGACTTTACAAGGTTGAGATTAAGTTACAAATAATCACTGGTTGAAAATATTTCAGGGGGGTGGAGAGAACACTACTTACGTACAACAGTATTGTTACAGCAAAGTAACTATATAGGTTAGAATATTTTATCCAACGCTTCTGAAATATGTTGCAAATTTCCCAAATCATCAATGATTATGAAACAATTTGTTTGATGGTTTTGATAATGCAATAAAACCTTTTTTATTTGAAATATTGATGTGTATATGCAATTTTAAATACTTTACGGCTAGATTTTCCCCTCAACTTTATGATCTCCATTTCATATTTTTAAAAGTAACAGTGCTTTTATGAAGTAGACGTAAGTAGTATACAATCACATCTGCACCAGAATTTTCTCTTAAGGAAAATGGATTTCTCATCTTAGAATAAAGCCTGTTGCTAATTCTAATGGCGACAAGTAGCGAAAACAACATCTTGTTATTATTTAGTTTATTTATTCTTATAAGTATTCCTTTTAAAGTAACAAATTAGGTTATGTTATTACGCTGCTAGCAATTTCTGTCAACTCCCTTACGTATGCAGCATACAGTTTTTTGCTGAGTGAGATCAGCATTTTTTGCACAGCACCGTACAAAAAGGAAAAAGATAGGTTAATTAAAACAAAAAAACCTTAAGTTCACCCAAATTCTTCAGTCACAGATTTTACTTCTGCCAGTACCAAGTGTTATCATGTAATATCTGCTTGATACATTCAGTTTATAATTGATCCTTTAGTGGCACTGCAAAACAAAAAACAAAACAAAACCTCTGTCCATTTTTTTAAAAAGACAATGCAATCCTAACGACACACAAGCTGGGCAATCTCCCCTCTCCTGAAAGCCGAATGCATAAATACATCTGATTTGTATTCCTTATGTAGAATGAACATTCTACATTTTTACTTGAAAAAATAAAGGTAAGATAAGGAGAGCAAACAACCCAGAGAGAAGATTCGCAAGACCAGGATTTAGCTTGATTTTTCTACTTTCAATGTCCTACCCTCACCCCAATCGTACCATGACCTTTATCATCAATAGGAAATGAAGATTCACCTTGTGGACCGCACCTGTCTCAATAGGCTGATCACAAAACAAACTCTATTATATCTATTACCATCTACTAGTCTCAGCAAGCTAGATTTCTGCAATTGTCCGAAGTATGGTAGAAGCAGCAGATTGAACCGCATCAAACAACCTAGTTTCTCGGAGACCCCCAAAAAGCACCATGCAATGGCTGCCTATTTCGACTTCTTTCAGGGAAATATACAAATCTATACCAGGGCACACATACCCAAATGCAAAATAATCTTTATTCCCTCTGTGTTAAGTATGGTCTGCATTTAGCATCATGTACCTCTCTGTTTCCTCCCTGAGAAATAACTCAGTTCAGGTGTTATTAATAAAATCAGTTTTATTTTAAATAAGGATGCTATTCCATAACCTTTGAAGCTCACACATCAGCCTAACTTAGTCCAGCTTTAGCTCATCTGGTCTTAAAATTACTCTTTTCATGTGGTTGGCCCATGAGCCATGCATACTGCCTCTCAATCAGGCCACTGTACACCAGGAGCGTGAGGATGATTTGCATGATCTGCATTGTGCCGTTTGAGCTTCAATGATCTCTAAGAACCATGTACAAAAGAAAGCACTGCCAAGTAATGTAAAGATTTTAGTTAAACCAGATGAGACTATTTTAAGGCAGGCTTCCTATTATACTAACACCACGACTAATGATAAAAGTTTTAGAGATAGCCTGTTGAATTTTTTTGTAAGGATTCTGATCCAGAGATGGGCAATTACATTTTAAAAGGCAGGCGACGTTTAAAAGGCAAATGTATTACATTTTAGGAAAATGAAACAAACAAAAAACCAATGAATTTAAAACACAAAATCAGACTTCTGTAAACTTTTCTTGCATCTGAGGTTCTAGCATCATGCTGTGCTATCAATGCAATTATTTCATAGGCCATAAATGGGCTCCGATGACATTAGATTTCCTACTTTTATTATACTTAAATTAAGACAAAATTAAAGCAAATTGCTTTGATTGCCTAATTCTTTTTTTCCTGGGGAAAATGCTCTCTACTTTAATCAAATGTGATCAATAAAAGCTGTTGGACAAGTCATTATTACACAAATGTCATTACAGTGGGCTCAATTTAAAGTATAGAAAGGAGGGAGAAAAGTACCAGAACCTACCTAGTTTTCATGAAAAACAAGAGACAGATTTATATATTAAGTATAATCAGTTGCTTACCTTACTAGTAAATACTGCTTAGATTCCGCAAGCATATATATATTCGGAACTGCCACAGGAAAATATCCTAATCCACATTGTGATCTAAGAAACATTTTGGGGTGGGCAAGCTTGAGCCCTCCAAATTTTTTGGACTACAACTTCCATAATCCTGCTACTGCACTATATAGAACTGTCCCTGTTATCAATACTTGTCTCCTATCTATTTTGGTTGAAACATACTAGTTCTGAGTCAGCTTTACCAGACAGCGGCCCATTTTCCAACAGAATGTAGCCAAAATTCCAGCGGAAAGCAGTTCGTCTAGCACACCATTTGAGCTAAATT
This sequence comes from Anniella stebbinsi, assembly GCA_029215795.1. Classification (NCBI taxonomy): domain Eukaryota; kingdom Metazoa; phylum Chordata; class Lepidosauria; order Squamata; family Anniellidae; genus Anniella; species Anniella stebbinsi. The sequence goes on along the minus strand of JARDYH010000001.1, from coordinate 234,251,474 downwards.
TCCACAGTCATCTGTGTTCCAGAAGAGTTTATTCCCTGAACATGGAATTCTAGTTGACAAAGATGTTTAAAGCCATGCGTCCTTAGCAAGCATGATAAAAGTTCAATTTTGAACTTCAACAAATATTGTATGATTCAGTCAACATTTTAAATTAGCTAGGTAATACAGATTTACTTATAATACTCCAAGTTACTAAGTCTGGAGCTCTACCAATATTGTAATCATAAAATCAACTATTTAAAGCAACAAAAGGTAGACATACTGAGAAAAGTTAGAGCACTGCATTACATTTCTTCCAGACAGCAATTTGATTTGGAATGACTAATTGTATGCTAGATATATTAAGTCGATACAGACCCGGAGATGTTCTATTTTTTAATTTTATTCACTTCAAGTCAGTCTGCACTGGTAGAATGCTGAAGTGTTCAAAGCAGCTAGATTTTATCATAATACTACACGGTCTTGGCAATTGTACCGGATACTGTAATACCCTGATATGACAGGTGCTGTGAGATGCTACCTTTCAGGGACTCTTCATTGATGACATTTTTCCTACTCTGTATAGAAGAGAAAGAAGTGATAATCATAATGTGTGATGCTGTGATGACACCTCTTTGGGAGCCACTTATTCATACCAATTGAGTACATTCTTCAACACACAGTCATTCCTAAAAGTAGAGAGCATCCTCACAGGGATTATGGAAGGTCTAAATATACTGCCAAACCAATACAAAATATAAGTAGAATGCTGCTCGTGTGTCCCTCTACTGTTCCTAGGTGTCCATTCCACAGATGAAACTCAGGCAGGTGTTCCTGCACAGGCCATACTGAATGACCAGCTTTCCGGTGTGGGTGGAGGGGGCTAGGTTACCTTTACTGAAAGAGTCTTCCTTTGTCATTGGCTTCATATAGAGAAGATACTTTATATGAGTATCATTGTTGCTGAGCTGGGTGTGGCTGAAGAATATGCTGCATGCCAGATGAAAACACTCCAGATGATATGCTATGCTATTAAAGTGTGAGCGTTTATGTGTGCATGTATGTATATATCATTCTGTATCAGTGTTCCTAAGACTACTGTTTGAAATGATAAATTGGTTAATAATTGAAGGCATGTAGATGCAAGGGTTTTGAGAAAAACTTGTAATTTACATCGTAATTATGTAAGATGCTTTGAGCATACATGGTGAGAACCACTAGCACAAAAATCTAAAACTTACATAAAGTTCCACTCGTCCTATAATTCAACCAAGCTGTGTTTTAAAGGATTTTAGTCTGCAACTGTCTTGTAACTAAATAAGAAAACAGGAGCAGAAGACATATGCCAAACAGATAGATATCAGTTTCCTTGAGCTTAATCTGATTAAAGGGTGGTTCTCAAAATACGCTGCCACGTCAGAGGGCAGGAAAAGCTAAAAATAGTCCATGGCGGAAATAATTTTGAACTAGTATTAGTTCATTATGAAAATTTCCCAATCTTTTAAATTTCATTTTGAAGGCTTCCAATGACACACTCTTCAAATTTCTGGCACTACAGCTTTTGTATATTATTGTCTTACCTGAGGCAAGATTAAGGCATATAACAAAAAAATGTATTGCCTTTCCCTAGTTATATGGTCCTAATAAATACAAGCAAAACAAACACGGTTCTGTCATTTAATCTAATACATATTCAGAGATATAAAGGAATTCTGAATAGACAACTGCCACACCACAATATAGTTATAATATATAATAAAATTTAAAACCTTATGTGTAGAAGAAGTACAGATTCAATGCTTGGATCACTTCTGGTGGAGTTGGGGAAGGATTTCAATTGCTCTTCTAAAAAGTTGTTCATATAGATTTTGCTGTTATTTTCCTAGCCATGGATCAACAAACTTTAAAAAACCATGGTATTAAATATTTCCCCCCCAGAAAGTAGGTTTACAGAAATCAGTGAAGACAGTGTCCTTGTTGACAATGTGAGGTCAATGATGTTACTGTTTAGTGGACATGCAGTTGGTTGATGGAATGTTCCCAAGCAATATTCATTAATGGTTCCTTGTTCATCTGGAGAGAAGTGACAATGCTGAAGGGCTCCACCCTGTCCATAGTGCTGTTCAACATCTTTATAAATGACTTGACTGAAGACAGAGAGGATGCCCTTCAAATCTGCAGATTACACCAAACTGAGAGGGGCCACTTAGAAAACAGAAGCAGGATTCAAGACCATTTCGACAAGGAGGAGATTTGGGCCAAAACTAATAAAACCAATTTCAACAGAGATTAAGTGTGACGTTCTACATTTAGGTAGGAAAAGTTAGATGCACAAATAAAGTGACACCTGGCTTGACAACAGTATATGTCAACTGAATCTAGGGGGGTTCAGCATACTACAAGCAAAGTGTGATATGGTTGTTAAAAACGCTAATGAATCAACAGAAGTATAGTTTTCAGGCCCCAGGAAGCAGTGGTACCTATTCTGCTTTGGTCAGACCACCATCAGGGTGCTTAGTTCTGAGCACCATAGTTTAAGAAGGATGTTATCTTTTTGACACTTAGGCAAAGACATTTCTTTTCTCCCAAGCATTTTAGAGGCCTAATTCTAGATTTTTGCGGCAGTTTTATCGATTCCTGTACTGTTTATTGTTTTGCATTGTATCTTATTTCATTCTTTTAAATATTTGTATTGTGTTTGATATTTTTTATTCTATGGCATTTGAACTGTTTGTAATCAAGGCAATATAATAGAGGCATCTTCAAATATTTGAAGAGCTATCACATAGCTGATGGAGCTTATGGAAGTACAGATATCACACCACTTCCCAGGGAGTACAACTTACTCTATTGCTTGTATCACTACCATGACCACCTGTGAAGGATTGGAACAGTTGTATTACTACATCCCACCAATCTGATATGGAAGCATCCTTTCCATATTATTATTATTATTATTATTATTATCCTTCAGGTTACTCAAAGGATCATTTCCTCATATAAATACATGCTCGGAACCGCAGCGGTCCTTCTCCAGAAGCCCCTGCCAAAGGAAGTGAGGTATGTTCCTACTAAAAAAGGGGCCTTTTCTATTGTGGCACCCCAGTTGTACAATGACCTTCCCAGAAAGGCTTACCTGACACCTACATAGTGTTCTTCCAGGCATCAGGTGAATACCTTATTTTCTCAAGCATTTCAGTTTTACAGTTTCTGTTGATTTAAATCTGTTACTCTATTTTAAAGCTTTGCATTGCTGCTAGGTTTTATTTTGGCCTTTACTTTTATTGTATACTGTAGTTTTAAACTTTTAATCTTTTATATTGTATTCTAATGTTGTATTTTATGGTTTTGATTGTTGTGAACAGCTCAGAGAGCTTCGGCTATTAGGCAGTATAGAAATGTAATGAATAAATATATAAAAAATAATACTATGTAATAAATGGACCTATTTAGTGCCATCACTAAATTCTTAATAAATCTTTATTCCTTTTGCTACATAATAGTATCTTTTAAGCCATAGGTGTAGGTTAAAACAGACAAGGAGATTTATTTTAAAGTTAAAACAAATCTATTATTATTTATTGAAAACTTATTTACACTTTATGAAATTACATTATTTAGCAGGTTAAATTTTACCAATACCCTTTACTTATTTCTTATTTAAAATGGTATTGTTACTTTAACAAATCCGTTACTACTTTTTTTTAGTTCAGTTCCCTGATAAAAACCAATTGCCAATTTCCATTTCCTGAAATTTTATGGTCAGGAACTCCCTGTTAAGGATACAGGAGTCTCTGACTCTGCAGACCCACAACAGCCTGAGATTTCTAAACTTCACCTGGTAAGCAAACATCAACTTCACCTGAAGTTTCCTTCTGGCCAGGGATCGGCAAGATCAAAGAACAGAAGTATCTCAGTTGCCTCCTCCAGACGTCTCTCAGCCCTCAGCTGACAATCTGACAAGAAGCTTCCCTGAAGAACTGCTTCTGATGTCTTCCTCTCCCAGCAGAACTTCACAACTTCTGCCTTCTGTGATTTCAGCTCCTCTTCAGCTTATCCAGTTAGGTTCTGTTGCTGCTGCCTTCTTCTCTTTCCAGTTTCTTCTCTGCCTGACTGTTCAGATTGAGCTTCAGCCAGAACTCTCTGACCAATAAATTTTAACACCTAACTAACTGGTCATCCACTGGCCTATACCTAAGAGCCAATGAGAGTAAACAGAATGTTCACTATCATAGCCTATCTTTTCGTATTCTATTGTCCAGTATATAATAATAATAATAATAATAATAATAATAATAATAATAATAATAATATTTCTTACCCGCCTCTCCGTCTGGATCGAGGCAGGGAACAACAATATGATAAAATACATAAACCTGATTAAAACATGACACATATTATTAAAACTGCATTAAAACATCCTAAAACATCCTAAAACCATCCTTAAAAGCCTATAACTGCTTCCTTAGTAACAAGTAACAGTTATGCTGACAGCTGGAAGTATGCCAACTGTAGGTCTCATCTACAAAGAAAGCCTGTATGGTGTAATGGTTGGAGCGTTGGACTGAGACCTGGGAGATCTGAGCTCTAGTCCCACCTGGCCGTGAAGCTCGCGAGGTGTCTTTTGGCCAGTTACTGACTCTGTTGTGAGGATAAAATGGAGAGGAAGAGGATCATGTAAACAGCCTTGGGTTCCTTTGAGGAAGAAAGATGAGATATAAATAAAATAAATAAATATAGTTACTGTTTGGGCTTCAGTTAGAGGTAAAATGCCCACCCCTCACATTTAGCTATAGCAAACCAGACAATATAATATTACGTAACACATGTATGTTTTTCAATGTATACCTCACTTAAACAATCTTTCACCTCAGCCTTTATTCTCCACAGAACAAATTTGTTTTCTATTGCACCACAGGGTAGAACCCAAAGCAAAAGGTTCAAATTACAAGAAAAGGAATTTCGACTAAACATTAGGAAGAACTTCCTGAGAGCAGAAACTGTTTGGCAGTGGAACAAATTGCCTCAGAAGGTGGTGGAATCTCTTTCTTCAGGCGTTTTTAAGGCTAGGTTGGAAGGCCACCAATCACAGAGGCAGTAGCGGTGGATTTCCTGCACTGTCAGTAAGTTGAACTAGTTGGCTTTTGAGGTCCTCTACACCTTTAAATTTTAATGGCAGATTTAGACATTACAGTAGCCATTTGGATGCCACCAAAACAATCATGTCATGCTTTTGGTTTAGGACACAGCAGAGAGGAGATGTAAGGATGCTGATTTCAGGGGCAGCATAGCAACTCTTGTAACACCCAATTCTGTCGTTACATTTAAGAAAAATAAATTTCAATTCCATTTACAAGTTGACCATGTTGATTTTTTCTTGAAAACGTACCAAATATATCTATGTAGCTCAAGAGGGGCTTTTCCCTTCCTTTAGATGTAAAATATGTTTACAAGGCAGCTGTATTCTTTAGCTAGCCAGAGTAAATCAACAACCTATTATACTAACCCACTACCCTTAAAATCCATTTTAAATGTCACAAGCATAGAAAAATACCATCAATCAAATGAGCTAGCTTCTTCTTTTTTAAAATGTCCAACATCCATCTAGTACATAATTGTGATTCAAGATTTCTCTGAACTAAACCCTGTAATATCTGACCATTAATATACAGGCTTGTTCCTAGGTCACCTGGCATCTTCTCTCTGATCTTTTATTTTTCTCCATAGGCAAACAGCCCAGAGAGTAATTTTACTAATAATTCAAAATATAAACAATTCTAAGTATTCTTCAAATACCAAAAACCTCCTTCAGTCTGATTTTAAGCACATGACACTATTAATGAGGCTCCACTGGTGTGTCGTGGGATGTACACATAATATTCCATTGGCAAACTAAATGGGAAGATAAAGAACACACACGCATTGTCTTTGCCTCCCTAAATGTACAAGATGTATTAAATACAGACATGGTAGTACATACTAGCTGCTTTGCTGGTTCCACTATATGACAGTGCAACACTACAACGGTTATTGACCAAGGGGGTGGGGGACTGAGCAAGTCAGTACATCAGGACAACTACAATCATTTCTGTGTCTGGTTCTTGTGTTCAGGAGGCAAGATTGGTCACATGCAGAGAATTTCATGCCAAGAACCTTCCATAATAATATACTTTTCATCTCATATAAATACACAATAGACAGTATTGAATGCTGCTACTCTGCTTATGCAATTGACATGGTGCTAGCATATGTGACCTCTAGCACAAGGCAAATAGTGAAAGCTGGAGCAATGGGTTTTCCAAGGAAGCCTGTTGCACCAGTTTATTGCACATTGTTTATGCTAGTGCTATGTCAGCTAGATAAGCAAAGTGGCAGCAATAGATACTACCCAACGGTTTCAAATAATAAACAAAAAGTAGGCATTTGTTCAGCATTTTTGAAAACGTGTACCTGAAGATATGATACCAGCATAAATTAAATGTAAAACTTAAAACTCCACTAAAAACTGTGGCAGATTGAAAGATAAGCATAGAAACATAGAATAGTAGAGTTGGAAGGGACCTACAAGGCCATCAAGTCCAACCCCCTGCTCAATGCTGGAATCCACCTTAAAACATGCCTGACAGGTGGCTGCCCAGCTGCCTCTTGAATGCCTCTAGGGTGGGAGAGCTCACTATCTCCCTAGGTAATTGGTTCCATTGTCATCCTCCTCTAACAGGTAGGAAGTTTTTCCTGATGTCCAGCCAGAATCTGGCTTCCTGTAACTTGAGCCCATTATTCCGTGTCCTGCATTCTGGGATGATCTAGAAGAGATCTTGGCCCTCCTTTGTGTGACAACCTTTCAAGTATTTGAACAGTGCTATCATGTCTCCCCTCAATCTTCTCTTCTTGATGCTAAACACACCCAGTTCTTTCAGTCTTTCCTTATAAGGCTTTGTTTCTAGACCCCTGATCATCCTCATTGCCCTCCTCTGAACATGCTCCAGATTGTCTGCGTCCTTCTTGAAGTGTGGTGCCCAGAACTGGACGCAATGGGGCCTAACCGGTGCCGGGCTTCTATTAATGAAGCCCAAAATAGCATTTGCTGCTGCTTCTTTTTGCAGCCACATCACACTGTCGGCTCATATTCAATTTGTGATCTACAGCAAGATCCTTCTCACTTGTAGTTTTGCTGAGCCAAATATCCCCCATCTTGTAACTGTGCATTTGGTTTCTTTTTCCTAGGTGTAGAACTTGGCATTTATCCCTATTAAATTTCATTCTGTTGTTTTCAGCCCAGCACTCCAGCCTATCAAGATTACTTTGAACTTTGTTGCTGTCTTATTACAGATTGACTTCTTTAGAATCTGCTCCAAAACTTTCCCAGGGTTTATAGTTCCCAGGTTCCTCCTTTTTGCCCTTTTTGAAGATAGGAACAACATTAGCCCTCTTCCAGTCATCAGGCACTTCTTCCGTCTTCCATGATTTCGCAAAGAAAATAGACAGTGGTTCTGAGAGTTCTTCTGCCAGCTCCTTTATTACTCTTGGATGGAGAGCTGAACTCATTCAAAGAAATTAGGTGTTCCTTGACCATTTGTTTATCAATCTCAAGCTGCAATCCTGCCCCTTCAGCTTGTACTTCACATTTGCAAGGGACAGAATTTTATGAACCAAAATACACTTGCAGGGCTTCTCCAACAGGGCTGTGTCTTGACAGCACCATATTGGCACCATGAGGCCTTGACCTCCCACATTGGTGCTCCTTCCAGTTATCTGCAAAGCAAGGAGAGCAAGTGCAGGATTTGTAGGAAGAAGCTTAGCAAGGCGAGTCCTGGCAGCAGCTGGGGCAGCAACCGGCCATGGTTATTGTTCCTTGATGCAACGAAAGGAGAGAATTAGGATGGGGGAGGCGAAGGGCATTGCAGGATTGAGTGAAAACCCTACTCTCTGTGTGGGTGGGTACAATACTGCTGCCCTGTGTTGTTGTTGTTTTGTTTACGAAAGGAACCCAAAAGCAACCTGCTGACTTTCTTGGGAATAAAAAAAAGTGATTTACTTCTGAGTAGATCCATGCCAGCTCGTTGTTCCTTGAGGCAAAGAAATTAAACAGGAGAAAGGACAGAACTGGGCCCCATTCATATTCAAAGATGTGGAGATACCGAGATACGCATTTCCAACCCACCTACCCCCATGATCAATGTAGGGAGAAGCCAAAGGTAAACTCTTTCATTCCTTTACTCTCCCAAAAGAGCGGACATGTAAAACACCTTGCCCCTTTCCCTGCTCCTGCACCCACCTCTTGTCTTTGCTCCCCTCTGCTGCTTGCATCTGGGAAGACATGTTTACAAAGCCCCGATCATTCGCTCCTGCACACGTCTCGAAAAGCACTTATGAGTCCAACTTTCCTTCCTCCCCTCTGATCTTTCCATCTGTAAACTTAGGAGAATGACTCCCCATCTCTTCTCTCTGCTCCTTACACCTGAGTAGACATGTTAGCCAATACCTCTTTCTCCACGATTAGCTGATTAGCAGCTTGCTACCTGCCCTGATTTTCCTTACTGTGAATGGATGTGGCAGGTAAAGAAACTAGAGAAAAGGGGCAGCCCACCTACGGGGATGCAATATCATAACACACACACCCAATACACAAGGGAATACGAACTGTGTTATAGTACTGGATGGGCAGCTGCACCAATGAGCAAGGGGCTGCCAGGGGGTCCTGCCAGGTGGGCGCCCCTCCCATTGTTGTTCATTTTATTTTTAATCTTTGTTTAATCGTGCTTCTCCGCTCGCAAACGGAGGTGGCGCAGCAGCTAGCCAACTTGATCAGGCGCCCCTTTCCCGTCACTGCCCAGCAACCAATCATGGTTAGCCATTGGCCAAGGAAACACCTCCGGTGCAAAGCCAAGGGATGGCAGCAGACAGGAGATGCGGGTCTGCAACTCCTTGGCATGAAAAAGTCCCGGTAAGTACCCGACTTTTTTAAAGCAGAGCTTTGGGTGTTTTCCCCTGGATGGCTCCAAGATGGCAGCTGCGTCATGTAGATGACCTGCCGCCACTCCGAATCCACCCTGGGGCAAACCGCTCATCAAGTTATACCCCAAGACACTTCCAATACCCCAAAGATGCTCAGTTTTATGCACTTACAGAATGTACAGGAAAAATTTACCCTTTAACTGATAAATTTAGGCTGCATTCCCAAGCACATTTACCTGATAGCAAATCATATTGAACTCAAAGGGCCTTGTTTTTGAAGAGTACATCTATGGAGGATAGCACTGTTATAATATATCCTTAATATTTTCAAAATGTATTTGAAAGGCCTACAATTTAAATATTAATATTCATAAACTTACAATATTCATCATCTGGCCTGCTTTTTACATTAAAATACAATGTATGTTATCGTTTCCTCCAATATCAATTATACAGAAATTGGTTGAATAAGTAAATCAGTTACCATACACTACACAATCTGCCCTCCAGGATGATATCCATGTTTTTACCAGGGTGGTGATCTGGAAGACCAAGAGTCTTTAAGATTTGGGCTCTGGTAACTGAGACAGTCAGCAGATTCACTATAAAACCTTCATGAGATCAGCAGCCTTACCTAACCCTGGTAACTTATGAGTACAAATGGTAACTTTCTTAATACAAAGCAATTTCTTTTGGCAGGCAAGTGTAGAAGTGGCCTCCCTGCCCTTCCCCAAGGCTGAATTCCTGACTCACACAGAACACAGCCAGTCTTGATTCTTCACCTCTGTGAGCCAGATGGGTGAATACAGCCTTAGGCTTCACTATTATAAGTGGACAGCTCAATAGAGACATCTAAAATGCACAGCTGTGGCCAAATCTATCATATGAAATGAGGATTTTTGCAAAATGGTAGGGATACAAAAGAGTAAGAATTGTTTTAATAGGTATAAATAATTCCCATCAAATAAACATAAGCAAGAAGCAGAGAGTATTCAGAAATGGAAAAACAAATTGAGTGTACATATTAGGGGATACCTTCAGTGTTTTCAAAAACAATTGTAACTGAATAATAATGATGGTGCAGTATTGCATATATGAGAACGGTGTATAATGATATCATATAAGTATGGGAATAAAATTCCTGGCATTATTATATACATTGCTTAAATTTATAATGTACTCTGTTTCATTATAATGCAGAACATGATTAAATAAATGGAACTCATTGCCAGTGGATACTGGATAAAAATGAATGTATACGGTAAGTTAGGGTCAAGTACAAATTTTTCTTTTCCATCATTATACGACTCTTATCAGCATTTTATTCTTTTTTTTAATGAGGCAGGTGAGGCTGCCCCTGGTCTTTGATCTTGTTTCTACAGTCAGCACAATTACAGAGCTAAACTGCACTAGTATGCAAGCTTGTTCAAATGACTAAAATTAGCATGTAGACAAGAAGATCAGGCCTATGTTCTTTCCACAGATCTAAAATGCCATAATTGTTTTAAAACTAATGGACTACAGCCAGAATAAATTGCTTGAGGTTCATATCCTAAATCCAAGATACTGACTGAGTATCTTACAATGCATATCCTAAAAGCAAGAACAGAGAACTGAAACTGCATTCAAACACCAGATTTTTTTTAAAAAAAAAATTGAACAGAAAATATAAATGCTCTTACAAGTCCACACATATGTGCAAATGAATGTGACTCTGCACAATGCAAAGTTACGTGTACTTAGAAAAACCTGCATTTCAGCAACAGTGGAGATGTTGGAAAGAAGAGATGAACGGGAAAAGATAATGGTATTTATGTATTTATATTTATTTGTTCATTTTTATTTCCCACAATCTCCAGCACACAGAGGTTTACCAGATGGCTAACAATAAAATGTAATCATACTACAAACAAATAAAACGACAAAATGGACCAGAGATAACACACAACAAAATAAAGAAGGCATAAGAAATAAAAGCGTTTCACAGTTGTTTGAAGACAGGAATGGGCAACGTGTAGGCCTAAAGCAGCTGGAGGGTCACAAGCTGTCCACACTTGCTTTAAGAAGTTAAGAAGTTTTAAAAAGCTGGAATGTGCTAGGCTGCCTCCCTGAGGAGGGCATGCAAGAGTGAAGAACCACAACTGAAAAGGCTCTATTTCCCCAGCTGCAAAACAGCTTAACACAGAAGGTGGGGGGCGTTCAAAGGAGAGCCCCAGATGACAATTTCAGTGATCAGGTGGGCTGGTACAGACAAAGACTGGGTGGATTATTTGGCCAAAATAACCCATATAAAGAGCCAACAATGTGCAGAGTTGGTTATTTAAACCATCGTTGGTTATCATGTTGTGTAGTGGGCACCGTGGATTATTTTGCGTTCCTACAGTTGCGAGGCAAGAGCAGCAGAAACCCCTGCTGCTCTTGCCCAGTGGGGCGTCATTGCCATTTGCCAGCAAGCCCAAGCTGCTGCCCTTACTCCCCTTCCCAGCTCCAATCACAATTGCAATTAGGTCGGGTCTCCATATTCCCGTTTTTGCACAATCACAGGGCTGGGAATCTTGCCATCACTTCCCTGTAAATTTTTTCATCTGCGCAAATGAGGCTTCCCATTTGTGCACCTGGGGAAATGGTATTCTTTGCTCCCCCTGCTTGCGCTTTCAAAAACAATAAAATGCGGGAAGTTGGGGGAATTGAAAATGAACCCCTTGCCAAGGATTGTGGGGGTAACACAGTCCTTGGCAAGGGGTTCATTCCCCCCCCTGGATTTTCCACTTTTTTAATCGTTCTTATAAGCCCATTTGCTTCAAAGCTCCAAGAGACCTCTATGGGAGTGATCTTCATTGAGTTCCCTTGGCGGTTTGACTCTGTTCTGTTGGGAAAATCGGGGGGAGGGGCAAAAATGAACCTATTGCCAAGGACTGTGTTGCCCTCACAGTCGTTGGCAAGGGGTTCGTTATGCACCCCCTGATTTCCTGCTTTTTTTAATGTTCATGGAAGGCCATTTGCGCAAACAGCCTTCCAAGAACAATAATAAAAAAAGCAGGATCCCCTTTCATGCTAGGGTGTGGGGACAGCCAAAGGGCATCCTTTTCCTCCCTGCCCCACAACTCCCTACCTCTTAAGGAAACCTTTTCCCACAAGTCGGGGGAAAGAATTCTCCTGCGGCTTTATGTTTAAAAGTCAAGGGAGATTCAATTGGGAAGTGGGTATTTAAGACCCTTCCTCCCCCCCCCAGCCCGTTTCTTCTGAGTTGCACCCCATTTCTTCTGTGGAAGCAGGGGTGCCAGGCATGGGAGCGGGATGGAAGTGGGTGCAGGCACCCCTCCTACCCTTCCCTATGTCTGGCACCCTCGCTTCCACAGAAGAAACAGGGCGCTTCCTCAGGTCCCTGAAGAGATCTCTCTCTCTGCCCTTTTGACATTTTTGATAGCTCTCAAGAGCAGCATGCAGAAATTGCAAAGGAGAACTAGTGCCACTATTTGGGTGGGAGGACTGAGAGGAGGCGGGGGATGAGTTAGTCAATGCACAGTTGGTTAATAGTCAACTCACGGTTGATTATTTCTCTGATCATGTTGGGAGTACCCGCAACATAACCAACTGAGTTGACTATTAACCCACTGATGACTATAGTGGCGTCCAAACGCAGCCAAAGACAGCCCAACAGGTATCTGGTTCCAAAGGTGCACAGAGCTCAGGCATTTTAATTGAGCTGAGAAATGGACAGGAAACTGTTTCAATACAAGTTGGACCAGGACCACTCTCTCTTGTGAAGAATTTACTTTCTCTGCTAGATGTAATAAGCCAAGATGGGCAAATGTTCAATAGACATGTGGTAGGCCACAACTGAAATTCATCCCACAAAATAGGGCTAAGTTAGGGTGACCAGATAAAATCCAGGTCAGGGCTCATGTAACTTTAACAGTTGTAGAGAAAAGGGAATTTCAGCCAGTGTCATTTGTATGCAATTAGTTCCTGGTAATACTCCCTCTTCATCACAACAGTTAAAGTTGCAGGGGCCCTGCCTTCTTTTGTATATGGTCACTCTAATATAGTGCATGCACCTTTAACTGCTGTGATGAAGAGGGAATATCACCAGGAACTAATTGCATACAAATGACACTGGCTGAAATTCCCTTTTCTCTACAACTGTTAAAGTTACACGAGCCCTGACCTGGATTTTATCTGGTGAGCCTAGCTAAGTGGTTCTCTGGATACCTTTCTGGGCTGTTCTGCACAATTAAAGGCAACTAGACACTTAAAACTAGTGCTAGATTGAACAAGAATACTGTAAAGGAAAAGACTACAGTGACATCCGCCCCTACCCCCACCCTCAACCTCAAGTCTCTGATGGTGCTGTACCAGGCAAAAACCAGACAGACATACCTGGGAGAAATCAACGTCACCCAGCTCATCCACTCCAGTTGGTACCTTAATCCATAATCAAATCATGCATGATAAATGTTTTATTACGTACCAACCAGACACTGAACAGCAGCAACCTCAAGAAGTAGCATATGGCAAGACTATTCCAGTACTTGTGGTTGGAGAACAGGAGGAATAGGTGTTGATTGTCTACTCCTTTCCCCATTACCTACCTGGCTTGCCTGACTCCCACCGCAATGTCTCCCTTTGCTCATTATCACTAAAGGTGGAGGCAATTCAGGTAAGAGTAGAACTTGCCCACTCTTACAGAAGTTCCAGGGTTGACATGGACCCAATCACAGTATTTATGGACATATTTGGCTCTTCAGATAATAGAGTCTTTGCCTGAAGGTGACTCAGCTGGGTCATGTAAGGGTTGTTTAATGCTCGAATAATCCCAGCCAGCCAGGTTCTCACAACACGACAGGTCCCAACGACCCTCAGTCGGTTACATATTCATAATGGCCATAGCTCCTCCAGGGTAAATTACCCCTCGATGGGTTGTTGTGTCAAGGTGACTGGCCCAAAGTCACCCAGTGAGTTTCACTGATGAATGGGAAATTGAATCTGGGTCTCCCCAGTTCTAGTCCAACATGCTAACCACTATACCCCAGAGTTCTGGGATTTACACTTACACCTGGGATAAAGATCTAACAACTCTTCAATAAGAACTTTAGATGCAAGCTTTCATCCCCAACTCTATAGGGTCTCTCTGCGAGAATATCTTATTTCTAACTTCCTTTCCACATACCTGTACAAAAATTCATGCTTGGAAAGAATTTAGTCACTAAATTACTTTACAATTAAGGTTGTCAAAGAGAGATCTACATAAAAAGAAAAAGACAAGCAAGCCATGTGCATAAATATCTGCACTGGTGCTATCAGACCAGAAAAGACTGATTGCTTTCAGAGGAATGGGGAGCCTGGCTCTATATCCCATGATAGTGAAGGGTGAAAGACCAAACTGGTCCCCCAGACCCAAGGTGTGGTAGGATGTATACAGACGACATCTTTCTCTATGCTAAGAGTCAAGCTTGGAAATCATGCATATATCATCTTTCTGTGTGGATGGTTCCTAATGCAGCACTGGACCTGTATTTTCCCCACTCCGGGTCGAGGCAAAAAGCTATCTAAATGCTCAAAACATCAGAACAATGATGAGCTGATAAAGGAGCAACTTTCCGAATGTCTGCCTTTTAAAATATAATCCTCAAGAACTTCACAAAGATATGAGTATTTATGTTTGCATGCGCACACACAGTAGTGTACATATAAAAGGGTTAAACGTTACAGTAGAACTTCAAGTGTATGGCTTTAATAGCTCTCGTACCATTTTTTTTAAAATAAAAGAAAAAGAGAAGGAACATAACACATTACATTTTATACTACCCCTCAGGTAACTGTTCACATGGATAAAAGTTCTTATTTCTAAACGGATTCCAGCCCTTGAAGGCCTCCAGGGTAAATATTCAAAATATATTTACCCCTTAAAAGTTGACAATTGTATTTTAAAAGACAAACGGTATGCTTATTATGCTTTTACACAAGGAGAAAAGCCATTATTTTAACTGATGGAGCTATATGCGAAAAACCCCTGATGGCTGTAAAAGCCACCAACATACTAAGACAGCACTGAGGTGTACAGTCAGAACACGGATTATTTTGTTGAAATATCTAACATGATACTAAGACCTGAGGCATATTTTAGATATGAAGTGTAAGTCGGGTTTGCTTGTTCTTAAAAATAAGGAATATATATATATATAAATGAGGAGAGAAAGGCTTTCTGGCTATTTGGTATTTTCAGGGCAAATTAAGAGTTTTATGCCTAACCAATCTGTTGAGATAGTGTTACTATATGTATCACATTGCTTGCCCCCAAATTTGCAGAACTAAGATCTTCAGAACCTTACAAGAATCACAATGAAATTAAGATAAATGACGAAGTTCATTTTTGCTTTCTCTCTCTCTCTTTCTCACATTACACACACATACACATATCACAAGAGAGAGACTATCATGTCACTCTCTCACACACACAGATGCACAAGCACACACACACACACACACCATATAAACTCTATCTAGCTATCTAGCTATCTATCTCCAACTACTTCAGACTTTTAGACATTTTTAAAGCACACATGACTCCTTAGCTGCAGAATTGCAGAGAGGAAAATCTTATTTACAAAGCCCACAGATATCTTTTTGACCTCTCCTTGACGACATGTTCACATACATCCTTAAAGTTCATTTTTAATTTGAGTTTTCAATCTGTTAATACAGCGCAGTCTGATCACACACACACAGTAGTATTGTTTGTCAAACCTTTTGGGCAATTTCTTGCTCATCAGTTATATTAGGGTCATTGCTATTGGCATGGGAAGTAACCATGCAAATTGAGAGACCTATGAGTACTGCTTATGATCATTAGCACTGTGACATGTGCCCCAATCACATGGAAGATGCTTTCAAGTGCCACCCAAGCAGCAGTGATGTATTCATTGGGCTGTAGTACCTAATGATCTGGTCATACAAACCTCTGTCCCAGCAAATATGCAAGTCAACTCATGAGGATTGGTATAATAGCACAACCTCAAAAGCCATCTCAATAAGTGAAACCTGTACAGTAGTGGGAGGATCGGTGCTACTGCACTGGCAACAGCCATCCATGATTACCAGATATGTACATAAGAATTACTGATGTAAGAGCTTCCTTCAATTGATTTGTAACTGCGTCAGCAATTATGAGCAGCAC
Organism: Anniella stebbinsi; assembly: GCA_029215795.1. NCBI lineage: Eukaryota > Metazoa > Chordata > Lepidosauria > Squamata > Anniellidae > Anniella > Anniella stebbinsi. Next base: position 234,235,363 of record JARDYH010000001.1, on the reverse strand, counting down.
TGGAGCAACACAATTATGAGCAGCACTCTTTTTTAAAAAAAAAAATTCCCAAGAGTTTTAAATTGATTCATAACGTTGCCTATATCATATCATTTTACCTTAAAATTTCACTCCAAACATGATAATTATGAACCAGAAAAATCACGATTAAGACCAAAGTCCTTTTAATACAACATAATCAGATTCCTCAGTGAAGTTCACAAGCAGGAAGGAAGCAGCCTTCCCCCTTGTGTGTTTGTTCCTAATATATCATGGCTAACAGCCACTCATAGACCTATCCTCGATGGATTCGTCGAGTAGTTTTTCCATATTGGGAAAAAAAGAATTCCAAAGCCCAATGTCTCTTAAATTCTTAAATTTCCCCTCTCCTCTATAGGAGGAGGAAAAGGAGGTGCATAGCAATAGAAGGCATAGAGGGAACACAAAAATACAATCCTAGAGGCATTCGGACAACCTGGAACATATGCCAGCTTTGTATTTGACATACTGGAAATTGTTTTATTTATTTAAAATATTTATATTTACTCTTTCTGTCTAAAACAGAGGTGGGAAGCTTTTCTTTGGCCAGAGGGACAAATCTGCACCAAACTCAGGGAAGGAGAGTGTTAAGCAGTGGGGTGGAGCGGGCACACCATTCATTTCATTTCCTATATTTGTATACCGCCCCATAACTCTCTGAGCAGTTCAGACCAGCAGAATTCCTATTTTGTATTAATAACCAAAAACCAATATTATTAGATGAGAGTGGTGCTATATTCTGTGTGATATCTCTGCACAATAATAGCATAACACAAGCCACTTTCTGGGTATCATAGCTAAGTACATTTCTAAAATCAAAATACAGGTTCAGTTATTCAAATAATTTTCATATAAGGAGAGCAAAATTCTCCACTGGAAATGACCGGGTGTATGTGTGTGTAACCAAATACACCACCTGAAAAGTATTCAAGAAGACATCAATATGATTTTAAACATTCAGTTTGCTTTAATACGCTTTGCCTCTGTTAAAAAAATGTTGGCAGATGGTAGCTTTTCAGTTTAAAAGTGACAAGTTTTCTTTACATTTTTGTTCCCGTGTAACCTCCCTAAACATTTCCCATTAAAAGCTTTGTTTTGCATTTGTTCAATGTGCTTATGATGTTTTAAAAATACAGTGCAACTTTCAAAACATTGTTCCAATTACTCTAAATTAAATGGGAGAAAGGACTGGTCCCGAATTCTGGGCAAATCAGGGCAAATAGATCAAATAGATCAAATGATTTATCAAAATGTATTGCCAAAGCAAACATTCTGAATTCTCAATATTCTGAAGCAGAGGGAACTTTCCCATGGTGTTCACGTAACCACTTAGAAAGATGGTTGTTTGTATGCTCATGCCAAGTAGCAAACAGAATTTTACTGCTCCTGGATTCCTGATAAGGTGCAGAGATGTATTAAGAACCCCCACACCATCTGGCAGGAAAATACAGACATCTGATTGTTATGTACTAGGGAGTAGTTTGGTTGATGTGTCTCTCTTGTTCCACCCTTGCTGCTCCACGTAGGGATTCAGAAATCAGAAAGCATATATGGATAACACAGGAAGAATCAAACCAGCATCAAAAATGTGATCTAGGATGGAGCATTGCTGCAGTTCTACCTTTGTAATATGCTCTCCTCATGAGGCCTCTGCAAATAAAAGGCATTGGCTCAGTTCAGACAACACATTTCTCAATGGTGGTTTTAGAACTCCACAGTGGAGTTTTTACACCACCGTTGAGAAATGTGTTGACTGGAGGGAAAACTCCAACCCATGGTGGAGTTGTTGTTTTTAAACACTCCATGCTGAATATCCACACTATGCAGAGGATAGTTCCTGCACAACGGTTGTGTTGCGTGGAGGGCTTCATGGAGTTTCCTGTTGCCCTGAGTGGACTTTTCACACTGGCTACAGAGTTCCTTGGCTAGAGTGGCAAAAGGAGCGGGTGCCACTCTAGGAGAGCTGCCAGGATTGCTTTTTTGCAGCAATGTCTGTTGGGATACCGTTGGGGGAAGAGAGAGGGCGGAGGAACTGTCAATCAAATGCCCCAATGGAGTTTATTCAACTCCACGGTAGCCCACAGTCACACAACGGTGGAGTTGGAACATGTTGTGTGGGGAGTAACCCTACAAACTCAACCGTTGTCTGGAGTTATCACACTGCATAGAGAAATGTGTTGTGTAAACTAAGCCCTTGTGAGGGACAGAATCATGCTTGCCACATAGGAATGCAGCAACCACATCAATCCCCAAACTTAAGAACCTGGACAGCTTACCAGCTTGTTAAGGGGTTACACATATATAATGTAAGAAATTACACACATGTATAATGCACTTGATAAATGATTAGGTATATTCACCGAAAATGCTGGGCCCATATTTTAAGTTTTGGTGCATTATCCAAATATAACTTCTCCACGTTTGATTTCTTGTCGTAATCAATCCTGGATAGAGAACTTATTTGGTCTTAGAACAGTGTTCACTGGCTCATATTAGCATCAATATTAAATTATATAACACAGAGATGACTGGATACTGATAAGAGCCTTATGTTCCATGTCAAGCCAAGACTCTGAACATAATGATACTAAGAACAACATTCTTAGGTATATGTACCACTAGCTGATAAACAAAAGCAGAAATAATATTCTGGTCATCAAGCAACTACTAAAACTGCTACTCAGAGCTCTTGTGGATTTACAGTCATTGTTGATGCATAAAGGTTTTGCTGATTGTTTCAAAAACCTGTCCTAGTAAAAAAAATGAAAGCTTTGTGGGTTTTGTTTTTCAAACTCCAGCATATTTGCTTCTTCCATTTTAGGTTTTTAAAGAAACTGGGGAATTGTTTTGTTTTTCTTCAAATGCATTATGTTTGCCTCATTTTAAATATATTGGTATTTACACTGCTAGCACTAAAGTGTAATGAAATCGTGCACTGTGATTCAGTATTTCAGTATGATGATTTTAATTAGTATAGTTTATCCTCTTAAAGTGTCTTGTATTTATTTTATTTCTATATTATTCATAGGTTCAGCTTATTTTCACATAATCAAGACACATAGCTGTATATTAAAAGAAACTACAGCATCTATTTTTCAAACTTACTCTAACCCATAACACAATTCCTTCTGTTTGCAAAAAAATCTGCATTATCTAGGATGTGTTCCATTTGTCACAGCTCACTCATTCATTGACATCCAACTAAAGTTTCAAGAATTAAATTTAGGAATTCTAGAATATATACTTTGTGCATTATAATTTCCCCCATTATGTGAACATCCCACTTTCTTCTGCTGACAAATTATTAACCAATTAAGCTCGGCAAACCTTAATTGCCCATGAGGGCTCCCCCAGTACCACTGATGGCAAAAGAATTCACTACTTCCTTCCTACATCCTGACAAAGCCAAAGGGGGAAAGCCTGCTAGCTTCATTTCTATTGCATGGAGGGAAAAATCAGGAGGATAGTGAATCTAAAGGAAAGTAAGATCTAAAGCAGAATTCTTCATACTTTGCATTCTTCGCTATGACCGGGTTTGCATGATCGGGGATGGCAAATAAGCCATCATAGCTTATTTCCCTGCTGCATGCATGCTAGTCACATGCTGCATAATTACCATAACTACTGTTGCTGGGTGCAGTTTGTAGTATCATCCGAATCCATCGAGGATGGGTTGCAAATTATCCCACAGCCCTAGAACAAGCTATGGGTCCTGGGGTGTTTGTAAACCCACCCACCACACATCTTAGCCGGGTTCAGATGACACAACGAACCATGCTTGGTGAAGGTAATTCTGATAATTCAGCAAGCTGCAACCAGGCACAACCAGCATGCGCACAGAGGGAAAATAACCAACGGTGGCCTGTTTTTCTTTCACGCTTGTGCAAACTCCAGTCAGTATCTAAGAGCAGAATGTGAAGGGAACACTGTATTTGGACAGAGAAATGGGGATGCACTGCTGGCCCTGCTGCCATTATCATGACTGTCCCTGCCCCGAATGTCCATGCATTAGATGTGGACACCTGATCAGGGAAGCCTACATGTTCTGGATCTCTAGACATATAGGCTCCCTTTTTCAGACATCCCCACTCAACACCTGGACAAAGAGGAGCAGGGTGGGGAGCTACAGTGTCATTAGAGGCAAGGCCAGCAGTACAACATGCTTTCTTTTCTTGCATGGAGCCTTCTTCATGCATTTAATGCTTGAAGGGGGCTAAAGTAATCTGCGAAAGCACGTTTCATAGAACTGAGAATATCCACAATATTTGACATCCATATTAATCTTTTCTTTTTTGATTGATTTAACATTGAAAAATATTACAAATATAATATGAAAGTGATCTTTTTGGAAAGTCAATATGCATAATTTGCATGCCTCCAAGATCATTTTCAATGAGGAAAGTGCACACTTTTGAAAAGTGTGTATGGAATGCAACTTTTCCCATTTAAAAAAGCACAAAAATAAAAACAAGTCGCAAACAAAACGAGAGCAAGGTAAACAGAGGTTCAAAGAGTAGTTCAGAGAATCTGGGCAAGCTTGAGTATCCCTGGTTCTTTCGTCCCTACCTAGGGCAAAAACTTTAGTCTCAAGATGAGGTCACCACAAAAAAATAGCAGCCCTTGGCTGAGTTCTTCCCCCCTCAACAAAATGTTCAGGTACACTTGCCTGTAATTACATTATGTGTTTTGCTGTTCCTGCTTCACGTCATTGACTATCACCTGGTAGTGGCAGATAAAACACATAGCGTGATGATGTTATAACAAGGGTAAATATATCTAAAGGATGGGAAAGGACAGAAAACTCAACATGGGGTTGCTATTTTCAGCAGTGGTCCCATGATGAGTGCAATTCCCGTTTTATTCAATTGCTACCAATTCCTTTATAAGGCATGACATCATCGTTTTTTTTAAATATATATATATATATATATATATATATATATATATATATAATGTGATCTAGCAGAGGTGCTCTTGGAAGTACTACTGATTTCAGTAGGAAAATGTTAAGCAGATGCTTAATTTTCCTACTGCAATCAAAGTGACTTCCAAGTGCTTAACTTCAGTTGGATTGCTACGAAATTCTTATTTGTCTTAAAACTTATACCTAAGTAACGCTTTCTGAATTATTTTCTCTGTAATCAAATGCCAATAGCAAAGACAGTGCCATCACCTCTTCATTATGCTGCATTGGTTAAGTGTAGATTTTATCTGCTGTTTGTGAAGGTTATATTGCACATAAGTACATGACAGATTGCAAGTTTGCTAACTTCAAATTAGTTTTTAAGCTTCTAGTACTTTCTCTTAAAATGTAGGTTATTTGACAAATTGGAATTAAGTTATCTTAGGTCAATGTAACTGTACGTTAAACTAATGAGGTGTATGCCTATGAGTTATGTCTGATTAGCTTAATACAACAAGCGCTGGACAGCTTGGGCTGCTGACCTTGAAGGAGCTGAGATAACATTGCAATGCGTTGGAGGATGTGGTTGTGATGTAGAAAAAAAATTTACATAATAGTTTGTCATACATACTCCTACAAAATAGGATTGTTTCGAAGTCAAGCAATAAAAAAAAACACATTCATTCACCTCAGGCAAATATATGTGTATTTTTTTTAAGAGTTGTTCCAGACTGGCAGCAAGAAGAAGAAGAAGAAGAAGAAGAAGAAGAAGAAGAGGAGGAGGAGGAGGAGGAGGAGGAGGAGGAGGAGGAGGAAGAAGAAGAAGAAGAAGAAGAAGAAGAAGAAGAAGAAGAAGAAGAAGAAGAAGAAGAAGACAAAAGCTAAGGAACAGGTGGTGGAAAAAATAATTATTTAAAAAGATTTCCATTTTAAATGTTAAAACTGTATTATTCTACATTAAATTGAAATGCATCGCATACGATGCAAGATGCCAGAATATCAGACTTAGTGTGGATTCACACAACCATTTCAGCTCCGTGGAAGTAGTTGCTTCAGTCAACAGAAGTAATACATGGGAAGATTTTTTAAAAAACCCAAACTTTGATTGCCCATAATCCAATCAACCCTTCTTCTCTTATTTGGAGGAGAAACAAATAAAAGTATGTTGGGGGGGGCATATTAGCTATTTCAACATTTCTCCTTACTGGAGGCTTACGAAAACCAGATAAATGCAAGTTTGAAAACTGTGATTCTTTGTTAGCTTGATCAGTAGTTGTGTTCTCAATTACTAACACAATTTCCCCCAATTTGCTAACTTATTTCACATACTGCCTGTGAGAGTGGCAAAAGCCAGTTGCAGAGAGAATTTTAGATATAAACTGAGAAGACCCGGTTCATTGGAAAGCCTTAGACCCTGTCTAAGCCTAACCCACCTCACAGGGTTGTGGGAGAATACATGAATGACCACATGGGCCACCCTGAGTTTCTTTAAGGGAGGAGGAAGAATACAAACGTGATAAATTTTCAGAATTCAATATGTCAATACATGTCCACATAATTCATTCCCACTACCACGTAAAAGGCCTCAGCCAATGCTAAGGTAACCGCCTACTCTTTTGAGTCACATACATGCATTGGGTGAAATCCAATATTGTTCTACAGATCTTTTCCTTCCCCTCCTCACCCCCTGAAATCTCTGCACCCCCTAAAAGCCTCTCTAGAGAGTTGGGGAAACCTACTGAACATTGTGGATTGTGTCTTTCAAGGCTGCAGTGGGAGACTGAAATCATGAACCTTGCACAAGCAGTACAAGATTCTTCTTCCCGGTTGTGGGGCATTCCCCATCTCACTACAGCTATGTAAAACACAGTCCAAATGTTTAGTAGGATCCCCTAACCCTCGAGAGGCTTTTTGGGATGGCAAGGTACAGGGAGCTTCGGTGGGAGTGAACAGGGGGGGAAGAGAAAGATTTACTTACCACTGGGAGCAAGGTCACCCTGGCTCTTCCACCGTCTGACCTCTCTTCATGGCCAATCCTGGGGGCATTCCAGGCAGATGGCGACTGGGAATTGGTCACCGGAAGCAAGGAAGAGGGCAGGGGGAGGCGGGGGGGAGGCTCCAGAACCCCTGCGCTCTGTCCTGGCATGGGGATTACCTCGCGCCACCCCACAGAAGCAAAACCACGGGGTTTAGGAGGAACACGGCACCAACACGGAGCTCTGAAGGCAGGGACTATGGCTTGATCAACCACTATTCTTATTCTTCTGAAGATTAGAAACCCAGACAGAATTGAGGTCTCACTATTCACCCTTGATTGCTACTAGTGGTTACTTGGTCACTACCTCATCATCATAACTAAATCAGTTATGATGATGAGGTTGTGCTTAGCAGAATGCCATCAAAAGGCATGATTGTAGCCCTTCCTTTCACCCTATACATGTAAAACAAAATGCATTAACAGAATGTTCCTATTATTGGCTGTGGACTAGAAGCCCAAACAGCATGTATGCAAGCCCAATCTTGCAAGGGTTTCCCTATCTTATTAAATGAAAAAGGAGGCAGGTGCAACAGGAAATGCACACTGTCCAGTCCACTATTCCACCCCCCATCCCCCTCCCAAATTATTTTTTAAAATTGTTTGTTTTTGTTTTTTTTACATTCAGAAGGTGCGTTTGCATTGCAAAGTACTCATGCTATTTTTTCCTGAATTTAGATGTAGGCCAGAAGTGTGAGTCTTAGCTTGCTAAGCTAAGTGTCATACTAACTCTCTAGGGTTGTTTAGGCTAGAGATCATATTAGAGCTTATTCTGTGGTGATCATGGTGGTAAAGAAATCTTACTTTACCACCATCACAACATCCCCTGAACTGGTAGCAGAACAATTTCAGTTTGTGCAGCCTGATGATGTGGACATGATTCTTGGAGCGACAAGACCAAACACATGTGTTCTTGACCATTGCTCATCCTGGATAATAAGAGCAGCCAGAGATTGGCTGGCCAAATGGGTATGGGAGTGGCAAATGCCTTGAAATGGGAAGGTGTGGTACCAGTATGTTTAACAGTGGCCATTACCAGAGGGGGGAGGACTTCTCTTTACCCCACCATACTGGAGAATTTCTAGCCAGTCTATAATATTGAATTTTAGGGCAAGGGTGTTTGAGCATGTGGTGACCTCTCAGCTCCTTGTCTCCCTGGCTTCTATAGATCCATTTTAATCTGGCTTTAGCTCTAGTTTGGGGACTGAAATAGCCTTGGTTGATGACCTATGCTGAGAACTAGAGAATGCACCACTGTTGGTTCTGCTGGACCTCTCAGTGGCTTTCAGTACTTCTAAGGTGGCTCACCAGGATGGTACTTGGGAGCAGAGTGTTACAATGGGTCCAGTCCTCCCTGAAGGACCAGTTTCAGAAAGCGGAGCTGGGAGACTCCTTTTTTAAGTCTTGGACATTGGCCTATGTTGTCCCCGAGCATTCCATGTTGTCCCCCACTATTTAACATCTACATGAAGCCAGTGGAGAAGATCACCCAGAGTTTCTGAGTTTGGTTTCATCATTATATACACCTAACTCTCTCTCTCTCTCTCTCTCTCTCTCTCTCTTCTTTTCAGATCATTTCAACGAAGCTCTGAATCTGAAGGTCCCGAATTGTTGCCTGGAGGCATCAATTGACTGGATGTAGGCTAACAAACTGAAGTTTAATCCATACAGGAAAGAAGTGCTCATGTTAAACCCCAGGGTTTACCGGTGTTGGATGGGGTAGCAGTCTCCTTGAAAACACAGGTTTGCATTTTGGGGGTTCTTTTGGATGTCCAGATCTTGATAGTATCTTTGCCCAACTGAAACTTGTGCACCAATTGTGCCCATTCCTGGAGAAGGCAGATCTGGCCATGGTGACAAATCCCTTAGTTACATCATGCCTGGGTTACTACAATGAGCTCTCCAGAGGGCTGCATTTCAAGAGAGCTGGGTAATGATCACTGGTCCAGAATATGTCGGCCAGGGTGTTGACTGTATACAGGGAGCATGTAACTCCCTTGTTGAAACAGATGCACTGTATCTATTTGTATCTAAGCAGAATTCAAAAGCTGGTGACGACCTTTAAAGTCCTAAATGGTTTGGGATCCGGCTATTTGAAAGACTGTCTTCTTCTGTATGAGGCTGACCTCCTATTGAGACAATCTTTGGAGGCTTATCCTGTGTGTCCCAACATCTCCAGAAATACACTTCCTTGGGAATAGGAAGAGAGCCTTTTCAGTGGCTGGCCTAGACTCTGGAACACCCTTTCTAGTACTCTTCCAGAAAAAAAGTAGAAGCCTTCTTTATTGTGAAGGCTTTTGGATTGTGAATTGTTGTCTTGCTGGGAAAAAAACTGCTGTAAAAATAATTTCAGTGCTGCATTCTGTAATTTTATAATGCTTTTTAATAGTTTTAATGCAACACTATTTGGAAATATATTTTGCAGGCACAGAGATCCCAATCCGGATCAGGATACCAATCGGTTAAAGCTGCCTTACACTCCAACCCTTGGGTTCCAATCCAGATTGAGACCTTGTGCTTATTCTAGAGCAGGGATAGACAATGTGGTGCCTATCCCTGCTCTACCATTGAACCCTGGAAAAAATTTTGGGTGCCTCACAAGGTGCCCTACTTATCTTTTAAACTTATCTTTTAAATTTAACACATTTTCTTTCTGACCACTGAGAATACTGTGAAATAGGTTTCGGTTGATGCTGAACTTTGGGTTCAAAGGTATGTTGGGGCTTATACCTTAGTATGCTGGGGTTCAGACCTCACCTTTGCTTTTTATTCAGTCTTTTACCTGTCCTTTTCTAAGCCTCCCATGGTAGTAATTCCGTGCTGTTACTGGGGTCAGTTTCTCAAACTGCTAAATGTGCCCATGGCCCTAAACATTTGCCTAACCTTGCTCTGCAGTTGTTTTTTTAAAAAAAGACGTAGCTGCTAGTGATGTCTTTAAAGTAGTGTAGGCTTTGGCCCTTACCCAACCTTGCAATGGGATACTGTTTGATAGGAAATGCTTGGGACTGAAACTGGAAACACCAAACACCTCCATAGATGCAAACTCTGAGCTGGCTGACTCCAGATCTATACAAAGATATGGAATTATGTGTGAGTAAATCTGAAAACTCAAGTTTTAGGCGTATGAAAACATCAACAGGACTTCTTACCTGTAATCGTCACTGGCTGGTATGTTTTCCATGAAGTAGAGAGCTGCAGTCCTTGCTCTCCAATGCCATTTTTTTGCAGGGAGAGTAAAGAGGACACAATCTTCTATTTCCTCCTGTAGAAGATCGACAAGCTGCTTGTGTGAACCTCCATAAAAAGCTTCAATGATCAGAGTGCTCATTCTCCTACACGTTTTCCAAGTGGTCCAAGATTCTGGGGGTGGGGACAACATTAAAAACCCATATTATTAATAAAGCCTACTTTATAATTATTTCATTTTAAAATGTGTCATATAGGATCATGATAAAAGCAGAACCACATTACAAGAGCTCAACCAGTGAGTTCAATTTTAAAGGGATTCAATCTTTTTGTTTCATTAATAAATTTAACTTAAAAAAGACTAATTAAAATTGCAGGCATGGAAAAAGGAGGGTATCTATTAATCAAAGTCACATTCCATTAAAATTCAGGTTACAATTAACAGTTCAGTCGTACACACATGTGCTTGAAAATGTTTAGGCTTTAACGTTGCCTAAATGTTTCCCAATAGTACACGCGGGTCTTTAAAAATAATACATTTATTTCTAAGTTGGGTCTGTATTGATAAAATGTAGCTCATTTGCTTTCAAAGAGAGTTTGCCTGCCAAATGATAGTACATAAAACCAAAAGACGTTTCAAGCACAGTTCAGCCAAATAAGCTTTCCTACTAAAGGCAATACAAAAAGATGACTTAAAAGAAACATGACTGGGGCAGCCTAAGGAAACCCTGTTTGAGTTGTCCACCCCTAGGACATCTACCCTTAAAGCTACAGAAGGCTGGGGGCATCACTAAGCGACATCTTCATCCCCTAGAGGAGATGCAAAATACATTATTACACCAAACTGGATGGAACAGAACAATACTGTACATTTTAAATAGGATGTTCACACTCCCAGCCACAGGGCAGCTGACATACAGAACTGAGGCAGAAACAAACCAAACAAATAAAACGTCCTGAAATAAACAAGAGAAAGCAGAATAGCCTGTGACAATTGCTCAAAATTAGCTGCTGCCTTGAGGTGACAAACAATGGGTTATCCATACTTAAGGGGCATTTTGCCAAACAAAATGTTTTGTTCCTTATTTTAAAAAAGAATATGGCTGACTTACCCATGTTCATATGTTACGCTGTGAGTACAGTCCCTGTTTTACCCCTATTGTACCTTACCCTATTCCTTAATGTATGGACTACATAAGGATCATAATCAAAACACATACACATTCCTCATCATTTTTTGCACTTAGCAGCAAAACAATATGGTTTCTAGGATAAAATCAATAAAACTACTCCATAGAATAGATGGTCCTTCTTCTTTTACCTGGCCAACTCAATATGCAGGGCATGTATATCACCTGCATACAGACACTCATCACAGCTCACTCACAATGGAATATTATTAGGAAAGATATTGGAGGCCACTTTGTTTAATATTTTCAAGGTTCAACAGCACTCATAAGTTTATACAGTCAGGTACAAAAATTACATGCAAAATTGGATCTTAGTTAACTATGGTATAAAACTAAGTATATTCCTCCTGAGCAGCATTTTATAATTATAAACTAGAATTATTTTAATAACCCCTGTGAAAAGGAAAGAGAAAAGATACAGAACTGGTGCACCTTGCAACTAGAACTGCATGAAACTCCCAGGTGGAAAAATATCAATGTGTGCCGAGAATAAGGCACAGAGACAAATGTTGCTCCAGTTGTAAGAAAAAGAACAAAACAAAAATAGAAAAGTATTAAAGTTTCTCCCAAACGTAATTATCAAATTTGATGAAACTGAAAAAAAGCCCTTCAGTCAGCACTAAATCGAAGTCCCAGCATGATGCTTGGGGAGTCCCGTGCTGCTTGGGGTGCTGTCTTTAAGAGGAGAAGAAAGCAAGACTCCTGACCACTTCTGGATGATTAAAGAATGTATGAGAGGCAAAAATTCAGATGTTCACTAGCCACAGTTTAACATGGCTTCTTTTTTTTTTTTTTTACTACCGCACACACTATTCCTTTTTTAAAAAAAATTCAAATATATCCTTTCCTTTTCCTAAAAGTAGGACATACTCCGATGCCTTGCACAGAATGGGAATATGTTTAGGGTGACTATATGGAAAGGAGGACAGGGCTCCTGTATCTTTAATAGTTGTACAGAAAAGAGAATTTCAGCAGGAGTCATTTGTATACATGCAGCACCTGGTGAAATTCCTCCTCATCACAACAGTTAAAGCTGCAGGAGCTATACTAGAGTAACCAGAAACAAAATAGGACAGGGCACCTGCAGCTTTAACTGTTGTGATGAAGAGGGAATTCCACCAGGTGCTGCATGTATACAAATGACACCTGCTGAAATTCCCTTTTCTATGCAACTGTTAAAGATCCATGAGTCCTGTCCTCCTTTTTATATGGTCACCCTAAATATGTTGCATCAGCTTGATTTTTTTAAGTAACCAGATAAGACTTTAATCTCACTGACATTTAACTCAAGAGAAGCAAACAGGGTTTTCCCCAAGATCCATGTAAATGAGATCTGGTATATCTTTACACATGATGTAACCTGCAGCCAATATGTCAGACTAGATCGGGTTTAGTTACCCTCTATGCAGCAAGGCTCACTGAACAACCTAAGGTGGGTCACTCCCTTTTTACTATATTATTCAGCCTAGCCTTCTTCATAGGATTGTGATAAGGATGAAATGAAGTTCAGGGGAGAACAACATGTACCACCTTGAGGGCCTTGGAGGAAATGCATGATATAAATGTAGCAAACAAATAAACCTTCAATGATACAAGACGATTAAAGAAAAACAAGTATAGAGCTTGGTACAGAGGAATCCATACACAACATGGCACTGGGCAATACTATTTATTTATTGGATTTCTATACCACCCAATGGACATCGTTTTTTGGGAGGGTCACAAAACAGAGGGGAAACCATAAAGCATAGCATAAAACCAACAGCTGCACCAAGATCTAAAAAGCACAAGCACTGTTTTTAAAACTGAAGAACTAAAAGGTGTGGGAGAATAAAAGGGCTTTCATCGGACAAGCCTCTCCTGGGAGAGTATTCCATAATCAGGGCACCAGCATTGAAACTTCCTATTATGCATGACAACCTGACAGCGGGTCCACATTCACAGGGCATTTATGAGCTGAGATCTGAAAACATACATTAGACACTCAGAGCCTATCTACCCTGTACCTTGGAACGTTTTAAATAGTATTTTAAAATGTTCCAAATAGGTGCATTCTAAAACATCTTTGGCCACGTTAAGGAGCACTCATGTTACAGGAGAAAAATTCTGCAGTCTTCAAAGCGTTGTGTGCGGTCTCACACTCTTCTGTCCGTCTCTTTCTGTTTTGTTTTTACAATGAGTTTAGGGCAAAGCATTGTGGGCGCTGTAGTTCAGTCACCCACTTCCTCCTTAGTTCCTTTTCATTCCCTAGCTTTCAATGAGTATAGGGCTAAGTACTGTGGGTGCTGTAGTTCACTCGCTCACTTCCTCCTTAGCCCCTCTTTCTTCCCTACCAATCAACTGCTCAGCATTTGGGTGCCGGTAAACAAAGCACTGCCCCCACGAATCACAAACGGTAAGGAAGGACACATTATTTTACTTAAAATGATTTATTAAAAGTAAAAACCGTTGTATATAGCTGAAGTGAGTTTTAAAAAACCTTGGGTATACATCGTTCAAGGGAGTGTGTCATGTGGCTCAAAGAGTTTTCGTAAACCTAATGAAACATTACAAAGCTAGAGTGTAGATCAGCTCTCAAAGGGCCAATGAGTTTTTTCACCTTCATTCCCCTTGGAAGATCAGCAGACAGCATGCATGCGGCCCTATACTTTATCACAAAATGCTTTGGAACACCTCCTCAGTTGGAAAAGCAGTGTGCTATGTGCTATACAGAGCTGTTGTTCAAGAAACACAACTCCAAGTTCCTCAAAGGAACCCTAAACTGGAGGCATGGTTCTTGGGATCTCAAACCAAACAGCTGACATAGATAGAAATACATTTCTCAGGAACAATTAGTCTTGTATTTTTCCAAGTAGATGATGATGATTTTTGAAAAGCACATATTTAAACTAATTGACACATATTTTATAAGTGGCAAAGATGGGGGCTAAAAAGTATGTAAATCCTATTTGCCACTTGGTTTCTTGTTTTGCTACAGTCTCACAATATCATGTATTATTCTTGCTTTTTTATTTTATTTCTCTTGACCTAGCCAAGTTAAGGTAAATATACACCATGTACTCCTAGGAGATCTTGAAAAGCCACTGATGATAAATGGCCTGAGAACATTTACAATATCAGATGGAATGCAAAACTCAATTAGGTATAAATCATTTCAGGTATTTTAGCCATTTCAAAGGAAACAACAAATATTAGAACAACATTGCTACTTTCTCATTACACTACTTCCTCTCTCAAGGGTGTCTCTTTGGAACCAGTATTTCTCCATGATGTACTAATGGCTTGATTCCATTCTCAGGAGTGCATCACTGTGTGGCTTGAAAAAATCACTGTTCTACATTACATCATAGTTATTTTCCTCCACAGGATGTACGTTGCTAAGAACCTTGCTACCCAAACACAGACCAACTCCTCTGTGAACATCAGACAAACAAGAGTATTTTGTTCAGTGAAAACACTTCTCCCATTAGTTCCAGCATCTCTGAAACAGTACCCATTCCTGAGGAGAAACTATTCAACGTCGTCACTACCCCCACCCCAAATAGTATTCAGAAGCCAAGAAATGTTGATGAAGACTTATTAGAGACTAATATTTTAGCCAAATGCTCTTGAGACAAATAAAATAAAAACAAATACTATAGCAGGACTATTACATATTGCATGTCACTTTGAGCACTCCTGGTAAGTGGGAAATGCAACTTAGAAATCAAATACATAAAAACAAAGAATAAATGAAACTATGCAATTGTAACCAATGTACTTTGCCTATCTTATTCTGCTTCCGATATGCAGATTTGGAGAAAGCCTAAAAATATTTTTCAAGGATTGGTATGGGGGTGGAAATGGAAAAAGAGGAAAATATAGAGATTAGGTATATGGGAGCTTTAAAAACAGAAGGACCAGGGAAGAGTAGACAAGGGACACTTAACAAACTGCCAACCACTATCACCTCATTTTGTGAACCATTCCATTGGTTTCTTTCTGCTTCTAAGCTTTTTGTCTGTATAAGTTTTTCCTTTTAAAAAGATAGCTGAAACTTTAAAATGCTGAATACATACAGTATGCACATAGCACTTTCAGTCAATGCTAAATTTATTTTAAAAGGTGATTTTATTTATTTATAAGAACATTTCTAGACTGCCTTACAATTCTAACAAGTGTCCTAAAAGCAATTGACAAGAACACACAAATAAGAATTAAAACACCAGAACAAATAAAAAAATTAAAACAGAATTAAGAGCCAGGGAGTGTGAAGGAATTAAAGATTAAATAACACAAGAAACACTGAAAAACAGAGAAAATAAAAACTGCTTTTCTGTTTGCCTAAAAACCATCCATGATGGGGTTTAGTCTAAATTATTCCAGGAAAAATTCCGCAATTGGGCTGGTGCAGAGAAACGGACCCATCTCATGTTCCTACCAGCCATCCCACTTTTGGTGGCAGGATAAAAAGCAGGGCCTCAGAAGACAATCATATGGGAGCAGGGAGGTCTTTCAGATATTTTGGTCTCAAGACATTTAGGTAAGATTTGCCTTTTCCAACAGACCTTCAAAATGTTCTCCCAATTTCATCAGCATTATTATAGAACAAGTTGACAGCATAACATGACAATTACAGCATTGCAATCAGTTTTCAGACTATGGTAACTAAGTGCACATGAGAATAAACTAAATACAAAGGAATTCATGTGACATGTGACATCTCAAACACATAATTTCTGCAACCTTAAATGATAGAAATGCAAGATAGAGGGTGGCATAGAATGGATATATCAGGAATATTTGTTTCCCAAATTTCTATGCTCAAATATCTAAAGTGCAAAAAAGGCAGGAAGGAACATTTTACTTTTTATTTACTTTATTTATGAGTTGCCCTATAGCCAAAGCTCTCACACCAAAATATATATAATTTTTTTAAAAAAACAATAACATCAATTTAAAAACAAAACATTAAAAGCAGCGGTAACAACAACATTTTAAAAGCAGAAGATAAAAAATACCAGCATGGAGATGAACAATTTTAAAACATCAATTTAAAACTTATTATGAAGAACAAAACAAGTAACAAGCTTAAAACTAAATAAACTTAAGTTTTTTTTAAGATGTTAAAGAAAAAAGCTCTCTGCCTGATGCCAAAAAGTCAACCAGGTTGGTGCCAGGTGAACCTCTCTAGGGAGCACTTTCCACAATTTCAGTGCCACCACAGAAAAAGCCCAGGAGTATCTACCCCACTAAATCTCAGTATGTGTGGGACCACTAGGAATGATAATGATCTCAGAGCATGGGCAAGAATGTAGGTGAAGACTCAGACCTTCAGATACTATAGCCTATAATGCCATGAAGGACTTTATAGGTTAACACCAGCACTTTGAACTGAGCCCAAAAACAAACTGGAAGCCAGTGGAGGTGACATAACACTAGCATAATATGATCTTAACAGCTAGTTCCAGTTAGTACTCGTGCTGCCATATTCTGTACTAACTTGAATTTACAGGCGGTCTTCAAGGTCAGCCCCATGTATAATGCATTACAGTAATCTAAACAGGAGATTACTACAACATAGATGACTGATACCAGGTAGTATCATCCAAGTATGACCACAGTTAGCAGCCTAAGCTAGTAAAACGCCCTCTGGGCCACTGAACTCAGATGTGCTTCAAGTAACAAAGATCAGTCTATAATCAACCCCAAACCCGATCCTTTATTGGGAGTGTAACACCATCCGAAAGTGGTTGAATGCCACTACCCTAGATAGATGAATCACCCACCAATAGTACTCCTTTCTCATTTGGATGCAGCCTCAGTTTATTGGCCCTCATCCAGTAAATTATCAATCAGTAGCTAGGCACTGATTGAGAACTTTCACTGCTCCACCTGGGTCAAATAAAAAGAGAAACAGAGTTGTGTTACATCAGCATACTGATGACACTACACTCTAAACTTCCACATTTAAACCAGAATTTTGCATAGTGTCTGAACTTGGGGAATTCTAGTTAGTTTACATCAAGGGTGAATGACCATTTTGGTCCCAAGGGCTTCAAAAGTGAGCCTGGTGACCATATATGTGCATATATGAGTACACACACACAATATATTCACACATATGATTGCTGAGTGTGTGCGGGGGGGGGGGGGAGATTGACTCGCAGGTCAGTGAGGAAGAAATCACCCCAATAGGCATTGCTGCTTTTGAGATGATATGGGCTGCTGCAAGTTCATACTAGAAACATCAAGACTCTCACATTCAGTTTTTAAGAAGATTGCAGTTCTAGCCCTCCTGGTTAGAGATTTTATAAATACGTGGTAATGGAGTAGTTTGAGGTGGTTGCAGGGGTGGTGGTGGTTAGAATTTATTTATACTACTAAGGGCCTCCCAGGTGTCTCCCATTCAGGTCTGCTCAAGTCTCACACCTGCTTAGATTCAGCAATGCTGAATGTCACATGCTCCCAGATCATTCATTGTGCTACAGTGTGGAAAGAAAGTCATAAAAAATAGCTTAAAAATAGCTAAAAAATAGAGTGAGGCCAGGTCATTCATACAGTCATGGGAGGGCCAGTGAGATGCTCAGCACAGACCTTAATTAATTTTCACCTATTCACATCCCGTTATGGTCCTCAATGTTGGCTCTTCTACATACTATTGCTTCTCTGCTGAAATAAACCTGATGAAATGAACTCCCAAATGCAGGGTGGAACGCCCTTCAAAATTCAACCACATTTTCAAAATTTTGGGTAATTGTACAAATTGTAAACTTGTCTTTCATAGTATCTATAATTTCATATTTAAATTTTCCAGAGCAAAGTTGACCATTTAATAAAAAAACAGACCTGACGTTTTATGAAAGGTTATATTCAAAATACATAAATGACCCCAAATTTCTATCGTTCACTAAAGCCTATGAAGGGCAACTAATATTAAACAGCAAGAGGTTTCATCTTTCAAAAATTGCAAGAGCTACAAAAATAATAAGCTAGAGAGAAATGGCAGTTGTGTTGTTTTTTTAAATAGTCTAGGTACAAACAAAATCCTCCTTCAATTTGTTAGGGGGTTATTAAAGAAGATGCACTTGGTCTTTCATATCTACATTAATAAATGTGGTTTCACAGATGTCAACCTAGCTCAAATCAAAAAGCTTTGGAGACACTGTGGGCAGTGTAAGTTACATATTATATTTAAAGCTCTTTCTAACAAAATGTTTTAGCAATCACTCAAAACAGAGGGTATAATTATTAGTATATTTGATAAATCAAGAATTTCTATAGTTATAGGAAAGGGAGTATATAGTTTCTATAATAGTTTTTGTGATGGTTAAAAGCTTGCACATGGGATATTTATTCTACCACGACATCTACAACATGCTCAGCTCAACATTTTAAGTCACTGAACATAACAGATTTAACTATATAACATTTGTACCAAATTACAAACCTTTGTTGATCTGGCATACACATTGCACTCACTACTTAGAGGGGGTGGGAAAGCAATGTTTGGGTACATACAATCAGATCTGGTATTACATAGGTATTACCATGATTCTTGTCTGCTTTTATGCCCCTGGTCCTCTCTTTATCCTTTATGTTCTAAGCAAAATGGAATTACTGTGAATTGAAAACAAAATAGGGGAGGGGAGGGCAACACCACCAAAATACTTACTAAAGTAATTTCAATTACCAACCATGCTCATTTTCCCTCCTGGAAACAGCAGCAAATAACATATAAATGCCCCAACTGCATTTTAACAAATGCAGTAAAATATGACTGATAAAATGCATACTGTGTATATATTGTGCACAGCTACATACATGTTCAAGAGGGAACATACCAGACACTCTGAGAAGCTAGAGTAAATGGGGGAGGGAAACTCTGCTGTTTGGAAGAATGGACAAAACTCTCTTTTTGGTCAAGTAACATACAAATTGCAGCCAACAGCTAACCATCAGCAGTCTTTCGAAACAATTTGCAGTGATCATGACATATTATGTAAATGTACGAAAAACTCACCTAATTCAAGTAATTGCTCGAACTGGTTGATTTCAGCTGGTTGCTTTCATACAATACATACACCTAGAATGGAAAAACAGGTTCCCTTGCAGGGGATGAAGGAAGTCATGGGAAAGGGCCCTAGTTCACATTCTTTGCAGGCAAAAGGTCCCAAATTCAATCCTTGGCATCTCCACATAGGGCTAAGAGGAGCCTCTGTCTGAAACCTTTCCATTCTAGATAAGAATGCCAGCCACTGTTGACCATTGGCCTTCAAATAGTGGCTACAGCCTGACCTAAGGTAGATTGCAACAGCAGCACTAGCCCATACAAATATATGATAAATGAAAAAAGAAAGAGGTTACGAAATGCATGTTTGGAATGGCTTGCGCACAACTGTAAAGGCTAAACACTGCAGTCTGACTCAGTATAGGGTAGTTTCCTTATTCACTATATCTGTTCCTCCCGCTATCCCACAGAAAAAGACCACCCTAGGGGGCTAGAAGAGGGGAAGGAGAGATTAGCTATCCCATAGTCTATCACTGTCCACTATTCCATTCCATTATACTTATCCTATAAATAAATAAATAAATAAACAAATAAATAAATAAATGGCCAGGATGACAGTAGCAAATTCACCCCTTTTCACTCTACCTTTTTAGCACAATCTAGAATGGGAATTAACCTTGGTTCAACAAACTCTTATCTGTACACATGTCATTGACAATTCCCAGGTCAGATAAACTTTGGAAGGACTGCAAAATTCAAGTATCCCTTTCTCCAAAGCACCGACACAGCCATGATTTTGGAACAGACTCCACATTTGCAAAAAATCTTATTTCAGCCCAAGGACCAAACTCGAAGACTATTCTGATCATACAGCAGCCAACCAGGACATAAGTGAAATGGAACCCTCCAGCTAGTTTTCCCAGCAACTGGTATTCAAAGGCATGTTGCCTCTGATAATGGATGTAATATATAGCAAGCATTGCTATTAGCCATTGATAGTCTTACTCCACATGAATTTGTCTAACGTCCTGTTAAAGCAGGGATGGGCAATTTTGGGAGGTCCAGGAGCCATTTTTGACCCATGGGCCACACCCTGTATAATACTCCCCCAAAAAAACTACTGAAATTTCGGTTTGCTGCCAAAATTTGGTGGCAAACTGCTCTGTAGCACTACAAGAACTAACTTTATCTTGTTTGCCAGCTACACTTCATCCTTTTGGTACTGTGTAGCAGCTACAGAAGGTCAAAAGAGCCAAATGTAGCCTGCAAACAAGCTAAATTTGATCCTTTGGGCACTTTGTAACTGCTACAAAATCCATTTTTGAGAGTTTTTAAATTATTTCAGGGGCACTGGGGACTGCATGCAGTCTGCAAGTTGTCCATCCCTTTTTAAATCCATACAAGTTGGTAGCAACCACTACATCTTGTGATAGGGAATTCCATAACATAGCTGTGTGCTCTGTAAAGAAGTACTTCCTTTTAGCCGTCCTGAAGCACCCACCAATTAGCTTCACTGGATGACACTGGGTTCTAACATTATGCGAGGGGGGAAATGTCTCCCTATCCACTTATTCCACACCATGCATGACTCTATACCATGATCATGTCATTCCTTACATCTAAAGAGTCCCAACTCTAACCCTTCCTCATAGGGAAATTGCTCCGGCCCCTTGATCATTTGGGCTGTCCTTTTCTGCACTTTTTCCAGCTGTACAATATCTTTTTTCAGGCATGGTAACCAGTACTGTGCACAGTATTCCCAGTACAGTAATACCATAGATCTGTATAAGTGCATTATGAAATTCCCATTTTTATTTTGAATCCATTTCCTCATGATCTCCAATATGGGATTTGCTTTTTTCACAGCAGCTGCAGACTTAGTCAACATGTTCACAACCTTAACCCCAACATTTCTCCCTTGGTCAGTCATTGCCAGCTTGGGCACCATCAGCTTATCGTGTCAAGTTAGGATTTTTTGCCCCAGTTTTTTACATTGAACTGCAATTGCCATTTTAATGTCTGTTACCTAGTTTAAAGAGATGCTTTTGTAGTTCTTCAGAATCCCTTTTTGTTTTAACCCCTCTATATAATTTGGTGCTCCCAGTAAACTTGACTCCATCACTGCTCACCCCTAACTCCAAATCATTCATACTATATATATATATATATATATATATGCATGCTAAAACATACTGTCCCAATACAGGCCCTACTGTTTACATCCCTCCATTGAGAGAACAGGCCATTTATTCTTAGTTTCTGCTTTCTGTACTTTAACCTATTACCAGTCCATAAATTGACCTCTCCTCTTATTCCATGAATGCTAAGTTTGCTCTGGAGTCTTTGATGAGGGACTTTGTCAAAAGCTTTTTGGAGGTCAAAATAAATAATGTCTACTGGATCACTCCTATCCACATAATTACTGAGACCTACAGAACTCTAAAAGATTTGTGAGGCAGAACTTGCATTTGCATCAGCCATGTTGATTTATTTTTCATTTTAAAGTATTTTATTAAGAAATACAAGGTAGCAATTACATAACAACAAAAACATCAACACATGCAGGTTATTTTACATTATTCATCACAGAGCCTATACATATTTTAGGATCGTTGCCCCTGAACATACATGCACTGTATACATTTTAAGCACTTTTCAATTATTAGCCTTGCTGGTTATTAAACAATTCCAAAAATAGGACTATGCACTCAGTGAATGCTGGTCTGCAGACCCTGCATTAATGTATGTAATGAAGGGGAACCATATTTCAAAAAACAAGTCCTGCTTGATTATTCCTCTGATGAATCAGTTATGTTGTGTTAGTTTTTCAGCCACCTCCCAGTTTTTCAGAAACAATCCATTCATCCTGTTTTCATTTTCCAGTTTCCATTTTTGCTGTTGTACTTTGTCGGACTTTTCTTTCTATAAGATTGATAAAATTATCTTTAATAACCCTTTCTATGAATTCACCCAGAACAGGCATTAAAGCTAACTGTCCTGCTATTTTCTGGATCCCTCCTGGATTTGTTTTTGATTCTGTAACTAATTACAACTTGTTTGTGCTAGTTGTTCTGCTAGTAGTTGCATAACCGCTAGCAGGATAACACCAACTCTTGTAATTTTTCTGCTAGCGTGACCCCCCAGTGTCCTATATAGACACATTCTAGAAACCATCTGTGTTACTTTAAAAGAAGGAAGACCTCACAGACAGGTGGTAAGTATTAGGAAAGAAAGGAACAGGAAATGTCCTATCCAAACTAGAACAAAGGACTGTGCAAGGCTAGTGTTGAAGCAACTAAAAAGGGCTCAGCAGTTATTCACTAGCAACATCATAGCTGCTAGTAACTAACTCCCAGCACATCCCAGGAATCCTAAATTCAAACTTATACAGTTTTTCAGAAAAATAATAAATTCTTGCAGAAGTGTTGTCGAGTTTCATAAGGTAAACATAATACTAGGGACAACACATCATGAAGCCAAAGTGAAATGGAACCCTATAAAGGAACCATGGTGATCTTTGAAATAAATAAATAAATTTCACATCTGAAATGCAACAGGAAATTGAAAGTTATGATACAGAAATGTCCAGTGACCATTAATCCACAGACAGTTTACAGCACAAGCCATAATGGCTCCTATTGGAATTTTACATATTTAAAAACTAACATGCCATAAAATCTGTGTATTATACTATGTATGAAAAAGAAGCAATGGTGATATAAATCCTTAAAGAAAAGTTGTTAATGCAGAGTAGCTACATTTTAAACCCCTATATCTCAGCTGTTTTAATTTGTGAACTATGCAAAGACACTAATGGCCTTCATAATTTCATGCCATAAACTAAACTTGTTTTCAAATTATGTGAAAGCAAAAAAATGGTTTCAAGCCAAAGTATCTCTCTCTGCATATACATATGCATGTACTGTACATTATGTACACTATTTTACTGAAACAAAAATTGCAGTGTTTTTCAATTGATACAAAGATATAGGTAATAGATCAGATGTGTGCTAGATGTACATCTGACTGGTTTTTGAGTTGTTTGTAAATAAGCCATAAATATAAGTTCTATTGAAAAGTTAAGAAAAAAAGGGTCAACTACCTAGCAGAGTTGCAAGAAGAATGTTTTGAAGAAGCCATGAAAAGCCATATATATGGTTTATGTCCATTGCAGGTGCTTTCTCTCGCTTATTTCACCAAAATGAAGGAATTTGAAGTAGTTAAATTTCAGAATACTGCCAGTGCTGGCAGCCTAGTCATCTTGGAGTAGCAGTTTTCAACACGTACAATTCAATTCAGCATTATTAGCTTCCGATATTGAGTTATTTTGGATTCTAAATTCAAAGTTGCCACCTTTAGAAATGAAATAAAATGGCACATTCAGATTTACTACTTAATTTCAAAGCTTTAAAAACCACTTGTCAATAACTTAGTATGAAAGTGATATTTATAATGCTACATGTGACTATAATGCTGGTGGGATGATTGCCTGCATTTCATTCAGGTCAAGCCCACATCTCAGAGAATCTTGTTTTAAACTCTTAATAGTATGAGATTATCAATTCCTATGACTTCAGTGGCTCACATTAGATTTAACTGGATGAAAGAGGTTTGATTAAAAATAGTGTTACATCTCCCATTACCACATCTATTAGTTCTCTAACCACTCTGAGATATTTTAGACATGACAGGAGATGTTATTAGTAACTACTTCCCTATTATAGAAAAAGAATCAGTCTGGTAATAATAGCCTAGTATTCAATAATCCCATCCCTATTAGAACCATGCACAGATAAGAACTGTATTCAGTAGTATTTAGATCTTAAATTCTGACCAGCTCCAGTTAATATATTGTTCATTAATGCCACAAAAAAGACATTATCTAAGCCAGACCTATTAATTTCAATGGAAAAGTTTAGTCCATGCTTAAAATCACTCCTACATCAATGAGATTTAACTTTCAGCATAATCCTGTGCGCACTTAACTGGATGTAAGCCCACCTGAATACAGTTGTTCCAATAAACCTCCCTAAGATTATGCTATTTGGGCAGTCTGGGTTCAACAACTACATTAGTATGAATTCTGCCCCACCCTGAAATACAGAAATTCTATCTTCTGTCTTCAGAAATTCTATAAGGACATAAGAAGAGCCATGCAGGATCAGACCAAGGGTCCATCTAGTCCACACACTGTGGTCAACCAGCTGTCGACGAGGAATCCACAAGCAGGACATGGGTGAGATAGCACCGTACCGCCCATGTTCCCCAGCAGCTGAGATATAGATAGATAGATAGATAGATAGATAGAGATATATATAGATATATTTTAAAATGTTATACTATATATCTCTGCACATTCTTCAAAATAAAATTTGTTAATGTAAAATAGGCTTTAACAGAGGATCAAAACAATCTCCCTCTTTACTCATCTGAATATCCATAGCTCGAGCAATTTTAACATATCACAGTAAGGACTTCTTAGAGCAAAATAATTAAGAATTAAGAATCTATGTTCAATTCTATTATTAGAAATTCCAATGCAACAGTCTTTAAATTCACAACCTGGTTTCTAAGCTACAGTGCTCCTGTTCAGGAGAAACTAATATTTGAACAATAAAATGGCTTGAATCTTAGGTGGAATATGACATGAAGCCCTGTCTGTACACCTCTGGTCCTGTTAAAGAGAGAGGTACGAATCAATGATTCTGACAACCTTTTAAAAACAAACCAGACAGTATCACACTAATTATTTCTTGAACAAAACTTTACCAAGGATTTCAGGGCACAAAGATTGTGTGTCAAAAACAACATATTACATTAGGACTATTACTTATTGTTCTCTATAAGAGTATTATTCTAGGATCTAGAAGAATTATTTCTTGACTGTTATTAATTAGTATCCATTATTTCTTGATTTATTTTAAAATATTTCTGTATGGATACTCATCTAAAATTTCATAGTAGTTTCCAAACGTTTTTAAAATCCATAACAGGAGCAATAAATTAATACACCTCAACAGAACACAAAATAGGTTTCAGAAAGTAAAACCAAAGGTTTTACAGATCATCAGAAAGACAGTAGGGAGAAAACCGCATTAATGTCTCCCAGTAGACAGTTGCAGATCTTCCAGGCTGCTACCCAAGAGGCCCTGCTTCTGGTGGAGGCTAATCTGAGATGGAATATGGAACAAGGCCTCATCAGAATATCTCAAATGCTGGGGACAAAACTCATATGAGAGGAAGCATTTTCTGAGATAATCACAACCTAAACTGTTCAGATCTAACAAAGAACTGGGCACTCTAAACTGGGCCCAGAAAACAATTGGCATCTAGTGCAGATAATTCTGAAGGCAATACGCATCAGCCTATACTCTGGTCAGTTCCAGAGAATAGCACTGGGTGACTGTGCCTCGGCCCCATGGAAGCTGCACTGTGGGTGCTACAGGGAACCATCTTGTCTGTGACAACCAAATCGGGCTAATAAACACAAGATGAATCCAGATAAGACAGATACCCTATGGGTTAGCAGTTCTCAGGTCCAGGAACTGGGCTGCTTACCTGTTCTGGATGGAGTTGCCCTTTGTCTGAAAGAGCAGGTACATAGTTTGGGGTTGCTCCTGGATCCACCTTTGTCACTGGAGGGCCAGATGACATCAGTGACCCAGGGTATACATTATCAACTTTGGTTGGTGCACCAACTATGCCCATTCCTGGATAGGAATAGCCAGTGATCCATGCACTGGTAACCTCACAATTAGACTACTGAAATGTGCTCTATGTGGGGCTGCCCTTGCATCTGGTTCGGAAGCTGCAGCTAGTGCAAAATGTAGCAGCTAGGTGCTTACTGGGACACCCAGTTATGTTCACATAAGATCTGTGCTAAAAGAATTGCACTGAGTGCCTATTAGCTACTGAGCCATGTTCACGGTTATATCATTGTCATACAAAGCCCTAAACAAACTGGGATCAGGATATCTAGCAGACTGCCTTCCCTCATATATATCCAGCCAACCTTTAAGATCGTCAGAGGAAGCCCTACTGGTCATTCCAAAATTAATAGAATGTCTACCTTGACAGTGGGCCTTCTTGGTAGTGGCACACACCCTTTGGAATACCCTCTCCAGTGCAGATGGGAAGGCAGAAAATGTGGCATCTTCAAACGCCTCCTGAAAATGCCACTTGTTCACCAGGCTTTCCCCAGCTTGCAATTAAATTAATCACGCTGCTTTAAGTTACTGTTCCTTATGTTGCTCTTATTGTAATTGCTTTCAATATTGCATTTTAAACGTGATTTTAATATTATACATAAACCACTTAGGGGTTTTATTATATTTAGTGGTATATAAATATCACCAATAAAATAAAAATAAATAAATAATACTTATTAAAGGCCGCCACTGCATTCTGCATAAGCTGTTTTCCAAGCCATTTTCAGAGACAGTTCCACTTAGAGCACATTACAATAGTAATCTTGAAATCATTAAGCATAAATGACATGGCTAGGTCTCTATCTTCAAGCAACAGGTGCAGTGAGCCAATGTATTAGCCAAAGTTAATAAAAGGCAACCCGTAGCACAGTCATCATCTGGGTTGCGAAACGTGTGGCCGACTCCCCTAAGCATGTGCATATTTGAGCCATGCTATGATAAGCCACATTCAATATAACGTTTGGATATATATATATATATATATATATATGGGTACAGGTCTTGAAAACTGTATAGGGCATTTGTTTTATTTGTAATCAATAGAAAAAAGCATAGCATCAGTATCCAATCTGGCACAGTACTAGCACTAATGTTGTTGCACTAGCATACACCAACATGAGCAGAAAATCGTTAGTACTTCCTAGGAAAAAGGAAAAAGCAGTGAGTTGCCACCAAAATGTATTTTTGCTTGTTTCTCTTTTGCCTGGCACTTACTAACGATGATCTGCTAGTTTTGGTTTATGCTAGTGCTGTGACAGCGTCGGATACTCCCGATTATTTTAATTTCGGGAGGGGGACTTATTTCCAGAATGCATTGCAAGTTCAACCAGTGAAATAGACAGGGACATGATAAAGGGCTACGAACCTAACAGAGCTTGCCAGAAAGCCCTCAAAGTTTTGAAATACTATAAACTAATGTCCATGATTTTTATAGATACTAGTAGGTTAGAATAGGGAGCTAGCAATAGCTTGGCCTGAATGTGTGAATGTTGGCAGGGTTTGTATTTCCAAATTATCTTCCACATTCCTATGCAGTAGCAACAAAATGAAGACCAAAAAACAATTTAGGAAATTTTGCTATATTTTAAAAACTAGCATTTTAATTTGGACATGCGGCAAAGATGAGTCTATGGCAGCTTTCCCCAACCTGGTGCCCTTGACAAAATACTACAAGACATTCTGATCAGCAAACTAGCTAAAAGTGGGCTAGATGGAACAACTATTAGATGGATCCACAATTGGCTACAGAATCAGACTCAAAGAATACTTATCAATGGTACCATCTCAAACTGGAGGGAAGGAACGAGCTGGGTACTGCAGGACTCAGTCCTGAGACCAGTGCTCTTAAACATTTTTATTAATGACTTGGACAAGGAGGTGCAGGAAATGCTTATCAAATTTGCAGATGACATAAAATTGGATGAGATAGCTAATATCCTGGAAGACAGAAACAAAGTGATCTTGATAGGCTGGAGCCCTGGGCTGAAAACAACAGAATGAAATTTAATAGGGACAAATGCAGAGTTCTACACTTAGGAAAAAGGAAACCAAATGCACAGTTACAAGATGGGGATACTTGGCTCAGCAAAGTACAAGCGAGAAGAATCTTGGAATCATTGTAGATCACAAGCTGAATATGAGCCCACAGTGTGATGTGGCTGGGGAAAAAAAGCAAATGCTATTTTAGGCTGCATTAATAGAAATATAGCTTCCAAATTATGTGAGGTACTGGTTCCCCTCTATTTGGCACTGTTTAGACCTCATCTTGGGTACTGTGTCCAGTTCTGGGCACCATACTTCTAGAAGGATGCAGACAAGCTGGAGTGAATTCAGAAGAGGGCAACGAAGATAATCAGAGGTCTCGAAACAAATCCTGAAAGAATTAGGCATGTTTAGCCTTGAGAAGAGAAGATTGAGGGGAGATTATGATAGCACTCTTCAACTACTTGAAAGGACTTCTTCTCGATCATCCCAGAGTTCAGGACACGGAATAATGGGTTCAAGTTACAGGAAGCGAGATTCCTGCTGGACATCAGGA
This sequence comes from Anniella stebbinsi, assembly GCA_029215795.1. Taxonomy (NCBI): domain Eukaryota; kingdom Metazoa; phylum Chordata; class Lepidosauria; order Squamata; family Anniellidae; genus Anniella; species Anniella stebbinsi. The sequence goes on along the minus strand of JARDYH010000001.1, from coordinate 234,206,795 downwards.
AAAACTTCCTGAATGTTATAGCAGTACGACTGTGGAACCAATTACCTAGGGAGGTGGTGGGCTCTTCCACACGAGACGCATTCAAGATGCAGCTAGACAGCCATCTGTCACATATCTCTAACATGGATTTCTGCATTGAGCAGGGGGTTGGACTCGATGGCCTTATAGGTCCCTTCCAACTCTACTATTCTATGATTCTATGTGTTAGACTTGAAATTCCATAAGGCCCAGCTAACACAGCCAACAGGAAAACTGGGAGATGTAGTCCAAAAAATATCTGGAGGGCACCAGGTTGGAGAAGAATGCTGTCTGGTAACAAATACACAGTACACATTAGAACAAGATGCATATCACCACCTCCAACCTTCTGATATGTCATAAAGCTCTCCAGGTGTCAATTCACATTCTTGTTTTGTTTTGTTTAAAAAAAAAAATAGAACAATTTTCACCAATCCCAACAACGGCAGACACCAGAATTAAAATGCTTCTGGTTAGTTATCAGTATGGTAGATCAATAGTTCCTGAACTCCACACCAGGGTTCATTTTATAAGGGATGTTGTCCCAAACGCATTAAAAACATCACTAGCACTTCTTGGCAATGTTCCAGCTAAAATTCTTCAGTACAGAAGAAGTTGCTTCAACTTCTCTCTTTCTGGGAGAAAAAGTATTAAAAGCACAATAGCAGTGGTAGAGAATGCTGTTCCCTGTGAAAATAATTCACAACCATGCCTCTAGCAGTACTTTCATACACAGCAGTATAGGTCCCAGAGCAATCCTAGGCATTTAGCAGTATGTGATGAGCTTCACTGATCCTAGGTCTGTTTTTAAAGTTGTTCATAGTTGTTTTAAATGTATTTTTCTGTATGTTTGTATGTTTTTGTAGTTTTTAATTTTGTGAATTGTTTTTAAATGTTTTCATCTTATGTAAACCGCCCAGAAAACTTTGGGTATGGGGCAGTATAGAAATGAAATGAAATGAAATGAAATAAATAAATAAATCCAATACAGATATTCCCAGGACGAGCTCTGTGATGTGTTAAACCCGCATCAGCACCCCCACAACCATCTTGCCCCATGTTTGCTGCTTTCAGAAATCACCAAAAGAAACCATCCCTCCAGCTCATGCAAGTTCATTCCAGGGCAAACAATTACACAATGTGTGAAAATACCCCAATGTGAATGCAGCCCTTTTACACAATGGAAGATTAAACAAGCTATCAGTGCCCAGAGCAGATCTGCACATTTTACATTAGCAACAGAACAGGATATGAAAAAAAAAACCATTCTATTTTACAAGATTTCTCCATCTACAGTGATGGCAAACCAGCTAGAAATAGCATATTGGAAAGTAAACAAACACAGATCATGCAAGGCAGACACCCTTGCGCATGGGTATAAGGTGGTTATTGCAACAAATTCACAGATGCTAGGTTTACATGACAAATGTGTCATGTTTACAGAAAACTGACTTTCATTATTTATATATTTTATACATTCATATCATCATCATCATCATCATTATTATCTCTTTCTCGCTTGTGGTGGTTTTTCTAGGCAGACATGACGGGATTTGCCAAGTCATGCTGTCTTTTACAGATTCAGGAATTTCCTGATGCTTGAGCATGTTTTAATTATGACTGCTTTCTGGATGTTGGTGTGGATGTATTCTGGTAGGCCCTGTTTCTGGAGGTTTTCTGTATAATTTTTTGATGTGATGCCAGTGATTGGTGTGACTAATGGGATAATTGTGCCCTTTTCCTGTTGCCATAGTTCTTTGACTTCCATGGCCAGTGATGTATATTTGTCTCTCTTTTCTTCTTCCTTTTCAACAACATTTTTGTTATTCGGTATCGCTATGTCGATGAGGTATGTGTGTTTTTCTTTTTTTGTCTATGAATGTTATGTCTGGTCGGTTGCAAGGTATTGTCTTGTCCGTATGAACTGTTCTGTCTCAGTATATTTTATGATCTGCATTTTCCAGGATTGTTTTGGGTGAATATGTATTGTATGGTGTAGGTTGTTTGAATTTGATGGCCAGTTATTATTATTATTATAATTATTATTATAATCAATTTATATACCGCTTACCATATCTAAATATAACTATAATTAGTTTACAAAGTCATAGATTAAATATCTCATAATAAATGCAAAAACTCATCTGTTAAAATGTTGAAAATATTTAAAACCAAAGCTATACACAAAATAATTAATAAACAAACTAACTGAGCAGCACAGTCATTCAGGGAAGACTTAGGTAAAGAGATGGGTGTAAAACAATGTGTAACATTCCTAGGGGAGCTAAAATTAATTGGACAACATCTTCCTTTAGCAAAGCAATAAGTTTTTAATTCTCCAGAACTCTGGCACTAAAAAAAAAAAAAAAACTTGAAATGCAGAGTGTCTTTATGGATTTCACAATGTGTGCTTTTGAGAATTTTCCAAACTTGGAAACTGCTGGGCCAAGTCATGGTCCTGAGAAGGCAACCTATAGGGAAAGATAGGTGTAAGGAAATGGAGTGGTAAGAGAACTTGCCAGCCTCTTATAGGTCAAGGCATTATTAGAAAATAAAAATGGCGGGTGGCTGTAGCCCAGTGCTTTGTTTTGAAGTGTGCCTAGCTACCCAGAAAAAAAGAGAAAAGGTAGTATCCAGGAGGGGAATGAGGGAGGTGTTTTGTCTATGTTGTGTGTTTGTCTGTTCATTTATTTGGAAGTACTTATAAAATGTTTACATCTACAGATTTAAAATGACATTTTCTCAAAATTCCAAATGTACCCACTATCCCAAAAAGGGTGGTGACCCTTGCACTACGGCATATGTGCAAATGCTTGGATTGTATTAAGTTTGGAAATGTTACATGGGAATGTTAAGGTATCTAGAAAGAATATTATCATTCCCAGTCTAAGGAAACAATTCTAGGCAAATGGATAGTTTATTTTTTCCCCATTTCAATCTGTAAATATAGTTTCCTGGGAAGTCATTTTATAGTCACTGCAAAGACCACTTAAGGGTGTGTGCTTGACAGCCAGGATATGCAGAAATTCCCATGTGCTAAAGCACTCTGCCATGTCTGGTGCATTAGCACATCATAGGTGTGTGCTTCCTGGCTGATGAATGCAGAACCTCTCATGCATCTTTGCTTATTTACAAACATCACTGACATGCTACTGACCCTTGCGATATTTGCCTGGTGCCTGATGTCAACTAATAATGTCCACTGGCATGCCTGAAACATTTATAAAATTCGCCAGCTGCAGCACAGTGGTTTCAAACCATTAGGGGATCAGGTAGAAAAGTCAAACTTTCAGTGATTTAACTGTCATTAAACATGGTCTTTTATGTGCAACTTACTTAAGAAAATTACTTCATCCCGCGATGCAGATGTGATCTTGAGCTGGAAATAATGAAGTTAAGACACATGCTATTTCACATGGGATTGTTATTAGTTAAGTAAGCATATGCATTTTGACTAAATTTATGTCTACAATGGGTTGGATCCAGTTTTGGCCACGTTCAATAGACCTGGCAGAAGCAGACCTCTCCTCCCCATGGCAACTCTACTCATGGAAGTTCTTTCCATCTGATTTTTGGGGATCTTCCTTCCCCCTTCAGTTCTGACACCACAGCTTACTCCATTCAGTGGAGCTCTCTAGCATTTTTGAGAGCCTGGAGGGAACATTGTGAGGAAGTGGGAAGTCCACTTCTGCCAGCCCGGTTGCACACACCTAAATCTGGATCCAACCAAACATAAACCAGGGAAAAAAACTCCCTACTTTCTAAAAATGATGTATGCATGTCACACCACAGGAACTACGCATAGAATCGGCAGCCCCTTATGCCAAAGAGAAGGGTGAATGCCTCTTCTAAGATGGTGCCATGTCACCATTTAAGTTGAAGTAGTTGCATTAAAAATAATGTATAGATTTATTCTTTTTAAAAAATCTAAAGGTTTTTAGCTAATTAATTAACCAAATACTGCAGCCATAAATGTCAAAGAGCAAACATATCCATTGCATTACAGCCAATTAGAAAATTAGATGAGAGACACAGAGATAAAAGTGGTAAAAATGGACAAGTACAAAGTACAGGAAAGAGATCAAGGAGTTACAAAAGGTTCAAGAGAACATTTGCATCCTAAAAAGGTAACTGTTACTCTGACGATGTTCACAGGTGAACACTCAGCACAGGACCTGGTCATTTTGACCAGGCCCAAATCGTATGAAATTCAATCTCTATGACAACAATTTCTTTCCCAGTAGTGATACCAGAGTTATACAGACTCTACTCTTTCATTCTGTGCATAAAGGGGCCAGATAACTCATAACTTTGGCCTGCATGTTTTTCTAGCAGCACCCCACTCAGATAACACATGCCCTCTTCAGCAGTCACACACCTTGCCCAACTTGCACAGAGACTGCAAATGAACTTGTTTGTTTGTTTGTTTGTTTTAAAAATAAAATAAAGGTATATACAGTAATACTGGGCCAACAATCCCACCCACCCCTTTCATGGGGCCATTTGGGGGGGGGTGCAAATTTTTGTAAATTTTGTTGGGAACATAATACTTACCATTAAGACGAGGGAGTAGAAAGTAAAATTCTCTTTCCCTCAACAGAACAAGCTTTGCCAATACTTCAAGCAGTAGCATCGTTCCCACTGGGGCATTTTTTAAGACCAAAGGACAGGACAGGTTGCTCATTGTGGCTCTGCCACAGCTTGAAGCACTGACTAAGCTAGTCCTGTCAAAAAGGAGAGAGAGAGAGGGGGGGGGGGGAGGGAGGGAGGGAAAGAGAGAGAGATTTTACCCTCTGCCACTTTGTCTTAATGGGAAAAAAACCCTGCCTCTGCCAAAAATTACCAGGATTCACCCTTTCTCCCAAAGTGAGACAAGGCTTTGTTTACCCTCCCTCTCCTCAAAGTGCTAAAAAAGAGCAGGGTAAATAATTTGGCCCATCTATAATAGACAGTACTTGCTACTTGTTCAAGAAAGGAGGTTCTATGGCTTCCACTGGAATCTACGCATTATTGGACTGGGTGCTATAATGCACAGCACCTTTCCCTGACTGAAGAACCAGCCATCCCTTTTATAAACTATTGTTTTATATAGCATGTATATTTCATACGTAAGCATTTGATATATCTTTGGTGAACTTTAACTTGCTGACTTACTATCCCAGAGCACATCATTCCTAGCATTAGCACTTTGACACTATGGAAAACTGACAGGCAAGGTTTATAGACAGAAAAATGTCTTGTTTTTATGGTTACACTGGAGGGAATTCCTATTATTGTTAAAGCTATATAACAATATTGATCCACTGGTCCATTTTAAGAATAAAACAGCATCTTCTGAAGAAGAAAAAAAGTAAAGCTAGCCTGTATCTTGCAATTCCTACATTATATGAAAAAATGTGCAATAAATAAAATAAATGCCAACCTAGCTTTTAAGCCACTATTTTGTCATGGACCATTTCACCTTTTGCCGGGGGGGGGGGGGGGGGAGGAAATGCCTGTTGCTTCCTTTACCTATCATATTCCATCTTTTCTTTTATTAACAACAGTTTCCTCATCTGTTTTTACTCAAGGAAATTTTGCAACAACCACAAAACGTCACATTATTCCTTTGAGGTACACAAGTGTTATGTATTTCTTCACGCACAACATTAAGAATGCAATAATTAATTTGCCTCCAAATTCTGGAAGATGCCAAGCAGCCATGATTCCTAGCCCTCTGCATCACATTTGTTCGTTTGGGAAGAATCCATGTTGCTTATATGAAGATAAACCAGATTACAGATGCATCAATCCCAAAATGTATAGAAATTTACTACCAATATAACCTTGGTAGAATTTTACTGAAAAGATATGCCAGTTTACCTCAGGGTACGTGCCACTGAAAACAATGTGGCTTACTTCTGAGACAGCAGGTACAGGCTTTTATTGTCATTTCTTCAGTTATTCTAAATTCCTTTCATGAGCTACCTTTATGGAATGTCGATCATTTTCAGCCTTATTCTTATTAATACTCTGATCTAACCTCTTCCATGTTCCTTAGTCACTGATTAAAATTAATTCGTAATTCCCCATAATCTTCAGTGCATATCAGAACATCAGGAAATAGTCGTATTCACTTTCTATACTTCCCTTATCTCATGAACGACTGTTTCAGCAATAAAACATTTGATGTTGGCTGGCCAATAGTCTCTTTTATGTGTAGCCACAGTGTCAAGGAACTACTTCCTTGTAGCGCAGTTTCATATAGGTGCATGCAGTAATAGCGCATGAAGGATTTCCCACGCCAAGGGCACCTTCTCTGCCACAAGGAAGGGGTCCTCCAGCGGGGCAGGTTCATGTGATTTTTTGCTTCAATACCTTTTCTAGTTTTAGCTACACTGGTTTATTTTTACCCTGTTTTTGCACATCTTTGATCTCAAAATGCAAGCTGAACATCACCCTTTAATACTAACCCAACTGTACTCGTTTTCTTGTACATAAGCAACTATAAGTTCCAGAGCCACATAAAAAGCATACCTAACTACCACCCGTCTCTCTCAATTCTCCTGTAACTTGTGTAAACAGCGAACCTAGCATCTGCTGTACTCCATCCTAGCATAAAACCATAATGACCCTTCCAAATTTCAACTATTTCACAGACGTTTTCAATAAACTTCTGAAAGAATCTTATAACATGCGATTTTCACTTAATTGGGTGATAATTAGCACATAGTGTACTATCCCCTTTATGTTTAAAAATAGCCACCACAAAGCTTTTGTACCACTCACTCAGCGTTTTCTCAGAGTTAAGAATTTCATTAAAAAGATATTGAGGAAGCTTCATACCTTCTAAGCGGATTATTTTAACACATTTATAGGTACATACAGAACATATGGTTGGATCCAGAGTTGACTCTTTGTGAACAGAAAAGCCCCTCCTGCCAGGGGAGGGAACCAACGTCTAGTGGAGCATACACACAGGAAGACAGGGACAAGACTTTTGCTGAATCCCCCCTTCCTCTGCAGACCACGGCACCACCACTTTTTTGCAAGGGTCTCCCTGCCCTCCGGACCAAATGTTCAGGATCATGGGGGGCTGTGGTGTGGAGAAGAAAGCATCAGTGAAAATTGCCACTCTTCCACCCTCACGATCGAGTTTGCAGCTATGCTCCATGCAACTCTGGAACCAACCCTTAACACTGCTCCCAGTCAATATTTCCAATCACACATGATTATTCCTCAGTTCTATATATGAGCAATTAAATTACATGGACCTATGTCTAAAATACAAATTGCTTTTAAAAAAAAGAGCAAATGTTTGACTGCAGTGACAATATTGCTATAAATATTTTTATATCAAGATCATCATCATCATCATCATCATCATCAATCGAGCCAGTGTGGTGTAGTGGCTAGAGTGTTGGACTGGGAGTAGGGCAATCCAGGTTCTAGTCCCCACTCAGCCATGGAAGCTCACTAGGTGCCTTTGGGTCAGTCACAGACTCTCTACCCTACCTACCTCACAGGGTAGTTGTTGTGAGAATAAAATGAAGAACAGGAGGATTATGTACGCTGCCTTGGGTTCCTTAGAGGACAAAAGGAGGGATATAAATTGAATAAATAAATAAATAAAATCATCATCTAATTAAGGTGTCCTACAACCAAGATTTAAAATAATAGGTAAAATAATAATAATAATAATAATAATAATAATAATAATAATTTATTTCTTACCCGCCTCTCCGTCTGGATCGAGGCGGGGAACAACAACATGATAAAATACATAAAACTGATTAAAACATGACACATATTATTAAAACTGCATTAAAACATCCTAAAAACATCCTTAAAACATTCTAAAATTCCACTGGATATGCCTGCCGGAAGAGAACAGCCTTTATGGCTTTCTTAAATTCTAAAAGACTGTTAAGTTGACGAGTCTTCTCCGGCAGGTCATTCCACAGTCTGGGAGCAGCAGAAGAGAAGGTCCTCTGGGTAACACTCGTCAGCCTAGTCTTGGCCGACTGTAGTAAGTTCTTCCCAGAGGACCTGAGCGTGTGGGGCGGATTGTATGGGAGAAGGCGATCCCGCAGGTAACCTGGACCCAAACCATGTAGGGCTTTAAAGGTAATAACCAACACTTTATACTTCGCCCGGAAACTGATTGGCAGCCAGTGGAGCGATTTTAAAGCTGGCGTAATATGGTCCCCCCTAGGTGTACTGGTGACCAACCTGGCTGCCATATTTTGAACTAGTTGAAGTTTCCGGACTAGGCACAGAGGTAGCCCTATGTACAGCGCATTGCAGAAGTCGGGCCTCAAAGTTACCAGTGCGTGCACTACCATCTTTAGGTCTTCCAACTCTAGGAAGGGGCGCAGCTGGCGTATCAGCCGAAGCTGATAGTAGGCACTCCTGGCCGTCGCATCTATCTGGGCTGTCATTTGGAGCGACGGATCCAGGAGCACCCCCAAGCTGCGAACACAGTCTTTCAGGGGGAGTGTAACCCCATCCAGAACTGGTTGACACACCTCCAAAATAATGTTTTTAACACACACTTCTCTTTTTAAATTTATAATATATTCAAGAACAGGCTTTTAAAGTTAAAAGCTTCTCTCTCTCTCTCAACACACACACTTAGCTATACATTTATCCTTGGCTTTTAATTCCTATGAGTCACTAGTAAACAGGTCTGGGTACCTGCCCGTGGATATGTCTCGTTCCCTCTGACTTTATACCGCAGTCAAGATGTATGCTATGCATGTGACAAGCCTCTCATTTTACTGCCATGCCATAGAACAGTGCAGTCACAATATATTCTGGCTAAACAATGTCCATTCCTGCCTGTATTTGTTGCTGACACATGGTGTGGTAAACCAAAAAATCTGTACACCTTTGATGAGCTCAGAAGTTTTAAAAGAAGCAGGCAAATTGTTTTTCTCTCGTTTCTCACTTTTCATGCTTAACAGGTGCTCATTCTCTTTTGAAACTTGGGTTACTCGTTTTGGAGGAAAAATGGATAATGTGTTCCTTTGCATAACATGAAAAACAGGCTGCAGCTGTCGTATGCTCCTCAATATCTAATATCCACAGTAGCAATTAAATGCTTCTCCCCCACATAGGTTAAAATAAGAGGGAAATGGAGAGAAAGTTTTATCTTCCACTCCACATAAGAGTATTTTCACCTAGCCATTCTCAATGGTGTTTCATCAATGGCATCACTATTAACCAGTGTGGCTTTGAACATTGCTTTAAAATTACTATTTCACATGCTCAGCACCTGGTGTTTAGGTTTTTATACAACTTCATCAAAAGGAATACATTTGAGTAACACTATATGAACAAAAGCATATAACATGATGGAATAAAACTGAACGGTATAACTTCGTACATTTTTGTATGATGCAGTGAGATGTGTGGATAAACAGTTTGTCTCCAAATACATGCTGAGGTGTCTGTTAGGAAAGAGAAGGGGAGCTCATCCATATTCAGCAGCATTAGCTACAAATTCTGGTCCAATCCAGAAGTCCCACTCCTGCAACCATGGATTCACCCTATGAATTTCCCATCCCTCTTCCCTTTTGAGAAAACACAATGCAACAGTGAAGCAAAGCTCCGTCTCTCACTAATCATGTGTTCTTGTACTCAGTAAAGTGCCATGAACATGGATGGCACCATATAGACGATAAAATAGTAATAATAATGCTTCACAGGGCAGAGAACTGCATGCATGGGGTATGATTTAACATCGTATGAGCAAACAACCACTCACGTCATAAGAACTTCCCATTCTTTCCCCTTCTTGCAGAGGGCTGCAGGATGGAAGGAAAATCCATTCCATCAGCAGTTTCCCTTCTGCTGGTGGAATAGCACCATTGGATCCAACTCATGGATTAGAAACTAAAAGTAAAAATTACTCCAGTCAAGCTTAAACTTCTAAAGCCTCAGTGCCTCCATTCAGGCATCATGACAAACCATGGTTTTGTACTAACTATAGTTAGGAACCCACAGTATGAGTTTCCATACATACAGCAGGCAAACTATGGTTTAAAGCCATTCGTCTGCTTTAGTTTACCCTCTGCTCAGCACTAAGCTTCATAACTGCACTCCTTGGTGCAATAGCTCCTTAGGGCTAAGCAATGGCCCTAACTGTAGTTTATCAGTGGTTTGTGGATTCAAACATATCAGCAAACCATCTTTTGCTTTGCAGACCTGCTGCAAATTGTGACTTGGTGCTCAGGTTTGGCAGCCCCTCACAAACCATAAAAAGTTTTGTAGCACCTCAACAAATTTATTCTGGCATAAGGTTTTGTGAACACTCTCCACTTCATTATAGCAGAATAAATGTGTTAGTCTTTAAGGTGTCACAAAACCCTTTGTTACTTTTGCTGCAACCTCTCTGGAAATGATCACAAACCATCATTTGTAAGCAGTCCTAAGTGCCAAATGCCAAGCATAATGCCTAAACATGGTTAATCATGATTTAGGATTAAGTCTGAATACACCCATACTCAAGATCACATAAATGACTTGATTACCCCTAAAATCACACTATTATATCAAAGTCAAAAAATTAAAGAACTGAAGAAAGGCAGACATTTCTCTCCATCATATCATCAAAAATGCAGATGGATGTATGAACTGAACATGGAACTTTGTTTTACACACAATTGTGAGAAAGCATTCCAAACAACTCTTCGGAGTGAAGAAGCTCTAGAATTACTAACCAATGGCCAATACAGGTTACTTTCAGGCAATGTGGCAACTGTTGTCTTCTCTGTGCAACCTGTCTTCAATCAGGACTAGAATAAACCGTCTGCAATATACCAAAATAAGATGCTCAGTTTCCTAGTCCCAGGACCATGCAGAGGGCAACAAATGAACAGGATGTGAAGACAAACCTATCAGTCACAGAGAATACTAGAAGCTAGAAGTTGTGTAGGTGCATTAGCAATCCTACTATCCATCTGTCATAAATCGTACTTGGTACCACACATCACCCACTGGCATAGGGCTGTCTGCTGGAGGAATGACACTACTTTGAAATGTTTTGTAGTACATTAAAGCCTTTCTTTCTTGCACATTTTTCATTGAGACAATAGTTCCCTTGCCCATAGAAACGTGTGCTTCTAATGTATGTGATCAAAAAACATGAAAGCCTGCATTCATGTATGGGAAAACATATTCAGATATGCTCACTGACAAAAGAAAAAAATCTTCACCAATTAAAGGGAGACTGAGAAATTTCTTAGACCAACACAGCAAACATTCTTGGGGTGCTTGAAGAATATATGGACTTTTCCTTCTGTCCACTTATATTTTATTAGGTATGTTAAAGACTGAATCTACAATTAACTGAACAGACAGTGTACAAAAGGCTATTAGAACTATACCATATGGTCTAGGGAAAGGAACAATCTGGATGATCCACGTTTCAATCTGCAGCCTTGTCCACCTCTATAACACATTATACTGCTGTAATAAAATATTAAGATAGATTAGTTTCATTTTTTTAAAAAAATAATTACATATTCAGTCTTTCATATCACCAGGCAACGAGTTTTTCCCAGCGAGAAACATTTTCTTATATAAAATATAAAAACCTTTACGGCATTAGTAACATTTTTGTGCAGCATCTCAAGATAGGGAAAATTCCTCGTCTCCTTTGAATAATATTCCTGCATGGGAATAGATGACTGTTCAGTTTATGCTTTAGAATGCCAGTTTTACATAGGACACATTGGCAGGGGTTTAATGTAACAGATGGCATGTTCTTGGAAATCAAATAAAAGCAATAGATAAACACCTATGATGGGGAAGTGAAGGACTGATCACATGGGCACAGCTGGAACAATTGTAAATCATTCATCAGCACTGTTATAGTTACCATTTCCTGGTTTGTCAAATGTCGCTATTGCAACCTTAAAAAAAAAAGGTCTGTGGATGATGTCTACTTGTAATAGATAGAGAAACTCACACTAGAAATACCACACACCCTTTTGACGAAGGAATACAATTTCCATAAGATGCAAAGCCAGACAGTAAATACTAGAGAGAGGGAGAGGGAGAGAGAGAGAGGATAACTCCCACAAATGCAATTTTTTAACTTCAAATAGTATACTTAATATATGAGCTTTTGTACAGCACAACTGATGAGTGTCAAATAAGCAAACCAACGATAAATTACTGAGCTACCTAAAAGAAGCAGTGAAATGCCCATTATTATTATGAGTGTGGGGAAGGAAATATGACCATGAAAACCCTGCACGTATCTCTCAGTAGAAAAGGCTGCTCCCTGGTGTATTGCCTTCCACTCATAGAAAGGGATCATGACAGTGCCTACATGTAGAAACATGTGGTGACTGTATCATTTTCCAGATGGATCTTGGAATATTATTGTCATCTATTCACTGATTCAACTCTGGAAAACTGACACGGATGTCAGGGAATTACCGTCGCAGTTTAAAGGACTGGAGAGAGGGAGAAATTTAAACTTAGAGGACTTACACCTGAGGCTGCATCTTCTCCAAGGCCAGTCCTTGCAAGGACTCTTTGGAACGTTGAAATTAGGCTTAGAGAATGTACAGGGCATTTGTACTCTGAACAAAAGTTATCGTAAGCCTTTAGGCCTATGATGACCAGGAAGCTCCATTCAGCCTAATTTCTATTTCTAGCATGCAAAAGTGCAAATATATGTGATGCTGCCTGCTGCCAACATTTAGACTAGCACTTGTTTTCTGTCTTTCAAAAAGCTCTACGCTTTTGGAACCCTACACATCTGTAGGGTCCCCCTCTAGTCCTCTGTCTCTTTTCCCATTTTTGTGCAGAACATATCCACATGTAGTACATTCACTATACTAAGATGAAAGATCTTTCAGGGTTTAAAAGTTACATGTCAAAAGATTTGTAAACCGCCCAGAGAGCTATGGGGCGGTATATAAGTGTAAATAATAATAATAATAATAATAATAATAATAATAGATATAAATTCCAGTTGTTAGTATTTTGAATAATATTTATTTGTATATGTAATTAAGCGGATGGTTTAATTAACAACGAGCTTAGAAGGAATTTATAAGATGCAGGAACACATTTTTTACAAATGCAAGCCAGGATCTAAAGGTTTGTGAACAGTTTATTAAGCACACATGGGAATTTCTCATCCCCTCTTTCTAACAGCAGTCTTTCGCACCCCTCCAGAAACTGCCCACGAGTTGAGGACCCCACCAGTGCTTTATATGTGCATGCACATTTCTTTAGTAGGCTTGTTCCAGAATATTAAATCAATTCATAATTCCTTAAGAGTTTATGAATGATCAACACTCTACATTACTGTCCAACACCTTTTCAGCATCCAAACAGCTATCCAGACCCACAGCTGTCATAAATCAGAGATAGATACAAAACTTTCCATGTTATACTTCCACCAATACGCGTACGAACAGATGAAAATTGCAACTAGAATTTTATATATATATATATATATATATATGTTTCAGCCCCCTTCTTTTTTGAGAAGACACCATGTTTGCATTCCATCTTCACTGCAACCATTGGTGATAAGTTGATTTTTCTCTCTTTAAGTGTTACCCAGTTAACCATTTACTGCTTTTTCTGATATATGTGGTATGCTTTTCCTTTATGATCCTTCTCCCTCTCCATAGTCAAAAAGCATGTCTAACAATGGAACAATTACCTAGGGGGGTCGTGGGCTCTCCCACATTAGAGGCATTCAAGAGGCAGCTGGACAATCATCTGTCAGGTATGCTTTAAGGTAGATTCCTGCATTGAGCAGGGGGTTGGACACAATGGACTTATAGGCCCCTTCCAACTCTACTTTTCTATGATTCTATGATAGTCTTTTACCCATCAATATCCTGCATTGCCTCAGTCTGTGTGAGCTGGCAGTCTTTTTTTTTTTTTTAGTAGTAGTAGTAGTAGTGGTGGTGGTAGTATGTTCAGAAGAGCCATACACAGTTAACTCTCTAACTCCTGAAATCTCATGTTGGACTATGAGCCAAGACTGCTTCACAAGTTAGAAGAAAGCTGGTTAGCTGTTTGCCAAACTTGCATCTCTGTAGTGAAAACAAAAATGTATGGAAGGAAGAAATGCAGCTAAAGGTTCTGGCTCTGCTTCCACCTAAGTCTCTAAATGGGGACTTGATCTTCCAAGTATAGTAAGAAATGAATTCTTCTTGTTATGTACAATATTTGTGTGGAGAGTTCTGAAGGCTTACCCAAAAACTGAAACATTCTCCCATGAATGATATGAGAGGCAGAAACTGTGGTAACTTTCATGTGCCCCTTGAAAATATACTTATTCACATAGGATTTCCCTGATCTTCAATGGTGGGTGCTGTTGCACTCACGTCCTGCTTGTGGGTCCCTAGTCAACAGCTGATTGGCCACTGTGTAAACAGAATGCTGGACTAGATGAACCCTTGGTCTGATGTAGCATGGCTCTTCTTATTATGCAATTCCCCTTTGTTACTACCATTCTTTCTGTAAAGTATTATTATTATTATTTATATTGTTATATTTTATATTATTATACATGCACACATACTCACACAGTGGATGACAGTGAGTGGAAGCTCAGTCATACTGATTTAGGGATCACCTGAACTCACGGTACTGAAGTTTATAGAATAGTACTTTGAAATTCTGAATGGAAAAGAAATCCTTCTCAACTCTTGTTTTAGTTTTCAAGTCTGCCCTTTGAATCTTCTAATGGCTCTCCCACTCACTGGGAGTAGTAGTCTTGCCACACCAGCCATCAGGCTGCTGCTGCTTTCGAAACAGATTTAGGTTCAACCTGCAGCCCCTACCTGAGCCTTTGGTGTATGCTGTGACACTGGCAAAAAATTGGCCTCCACAGTCACACATTCACACAGGATAAATTGAATAGGAACAACCTGAATGAAAAATGAGTTTACAGAGCATAGAGAATATAGATTTGAAAAAGTTAAAACAAATATTTTCAAATAATGTGCATTGCAGGGGTAATTCATAACTTATTTATATGTTCTTACCAATCATAGTTAGCAAATTACATAACTGGTAGTATATTGCTATAAGATGTCAAATCGCATGAAAGACCCCAGTATCTCCTTCAGTGGAAGCAGGAATCTAATAATTAATAAATCAGATGTCCGCAAGCAGTGGGTAACAGTTACCACTTCAGATATTGCTACCAGCAGGAACTTCACACTCCAGCCACATTGAAAACTACAAAGTTCATATTCAGTCATTGAAATTGGGAGATGAAACCCTAGGAATCACTTTGTTAATATGTTGTTATTAATTCTGAAGTTGAAGTCAGAACTTTGAATACTCTGATCAACTACCCCTACTTTTTGTGCTGCGGGGAAAAAAAAACCACTAGAGGTGTGATGAAGCATGCAAGTCTCTTCGGGCTAAATGCCCTCATCAAAGCATCATATAGGTACATTAAAAATTGAATGGGCATAAACAACTTCAGCAGGCAGAGTCTGAGATATTCCACTGATCTCTGAATTTCATAAACATCAACACTTGGGAGAGTTTGCATGGGAATAAGGCAACTAATTATTGTCTATAGCTTTAGGGCACGCCTGGTGCTCTCTACAGGTATCTCTGCTGCTGCTTTTTTCCTAATGTATTGCCTCTTGAAAGCTTTTGCTATAACGACTTGCTGATCTACTCCAAAGCATTCCAAGTATGCTGGAACTACTTTATATTCAGAAAGAAATGCACTATAACTTCTGAAAATATGTTTCCTAAAAAGAAGCAGCAGTTGAGAATGCAGTGTATGCTTTACAAGTGAATGGCGAACAAAATTACTCCTACAAGTTGAATTAAATTGTACTGTTCATCTTAAGTACAGTGTGTGTGTTTGTGCCTGTAAAGAGAAAGTTATTTCATAAACAGGGGGGGGGGAAACAGGGGGAAATCGTAAATAACTGCTTATTATAGAAACAACTGCAGACTTTGATTTCAGTTAGACTAAACTGTACTTAAAATTTATCTTGTGGTTTGAAATGGAAGTCACTACTTTTAGACTAATTGTCATAAAGGCAATGGCTGTGTTCACACATCAAGCTAAGCCGCCCTGCGAATAAGCTATGCAGTGTGCGTTGTTCACGGAACAACCCACGGTGCAACTGAAAATCAGGCTCACCATGGCTTGTTCTCCCCCCACTTCACCCTTGGTCCTCCAGCCAGTATCCCAGTGTTCTTTGCAGCGGAAGGCATTTTGTCTTTCCCTCCCCATTCTGATCCTTATCCCTTTTTGGTTGCCACCATTGCTTTTATTCTTCAGAGCCTCAAAAAATGCACAGTTGGGGTCTTCTTTTCCTCCAGACACATAAAACTGTGCAATTGTGTTCGGGAAAAAAAATATTACTTTTTTGTGGGGTTGGCCTTTCACTAATGCACTCTCATGATCATCTGATATGCATAGTCTTACCTGGTCAATTTCCTTGTAAGTTTCAGCTGTCAAAGGGAGCAGGGAAGTGGAGTAAGTAACATATATGGCACTTGACAAAGCAAAACTGCATATAGGCTAATTTACACACACTTGCCAATTCCTGAATTGTCAATTGAAATGCACCGAAAAGGGGGAAATAGCAGCAAAAGTGCACCAAAATGGTAGGGGGAGAATATCTCCCTCTTGGCAATGTGATTCTGTCAGTTTTAAGCGTTGAGCTGACACTTCTCAGTTCCGTCCAGCTTTTTAACACTTCTTGGAATGTCCAGTTACTCCAGAAAGGGGAGATATTGACTCCCCATCCTCTTTTCAGGGCTCCTTTTCAGAGCACTTATCGCTGCAATGACTGCAGTTTCCCTGACAGTTCTAGAAAAAAAACCTCAGAAGGCAGCTGAATGGGATGGAATGAATGGAGCCCCATGGGGGCGTGTAAGTACTGCTGGTGCTGATGCCCCATTTGCTCTGTCATGTTCTGCCACTTCCATAAGGGTTTAAAAAAACTGTTGGGAATATTTGTGCATTTTTTTTTAGACCGGGAAATACATGCAAATTTAATGGCTGGGAAGTAAATGGAGGGAAAAATTTGCATGCCTGTAATAATGGAGTGGTTGTCGTGTTTCTTTGCCCTCCTGCCAAAGTGCGAGATAATGAAGAAGTCTGCTAAGTAATCTACAATACTTTATTCAGTAAATAAACATCTCTTTGCACTTCAAGAGAGTTTAAAGCTAGGAACCTTCTTCTAGACTAATATTTGGCTAAATTAAGCGGGACAATTGTTCTTTCAAGAAAAGGGAAGGTCTTTTCCCTGAGGCTTTTTCATTTCAAGGATTTCTTGGAAGAAGCCTTTGAAGATTGGCTAGTTGACTGCTTCTCGCCTACCTTTAGCTCCACCCATTTGAACCTACGGTGGACCCAGACCCTGGGATTGGCCAGCTCTGAAGTTCCCTCCCAGTCAGAGGATTCTTAAGTTCCCACAAAGTGTGAGTTGTTAATGTTTTCACTGATAAAGTCGGGTGAAAATTCCTCCCTGGCAGGTGAATCACCTCCACCACTTCCTGTGTGAGCTGGGACATTTCTAGTCCTGTTTCTTCAGGTTCAGAATCTGATTCTGTTTAATAGCTTGAAACTCCTTCCCCTACACCAAGGGGAAGAAGCCTGGTCATGACA
Source organism: Anniella stebbinsi (assembly GCA_029215795.1). NCBI lineage: Eukaryota > Metazoa > Chordata > Lepidosauria > Squamata > Anniellidae > Anniella > Anniella stebbinsi. Next base: position 234,189,166 of record JARDYH010000001.1, on the reverse strand, counting down.
CCAGTTGATCCAGGTGTACAAGTTTCCCCTTCATTTAATTCCTAGCCCTTAAATTTGCACATACTTCTGCATTTTTTTTACAACTGTCAGGGAACCGCAGTGAACCTTGAAAAGGGGGAGAGCCAACATCTCACCTTTTTGGAGTAGCTGAAGACTTAGGAAAGTGATGAAAAGGTGAAGGGGACTGAGAAGTGTCAGTCAACACTTAAAAGCCAATGGATCATATTGCCAATATCTCCCTGCCCTTTGGTGCACACAGTTTTGAAGCATTTACCCCCTTTTTAGTGCTTTTCAGTTGCCAATTCAGCAATTGGTCCATGGTAACTGTGCACAAATTAGCTTATATGCAGTCCCACCTTGTCAATTTCCTTGTATGTTACTTACTCCTCCAGGCTCCCTTTGACAGCTGAAATATACAAAGAAATTGATGAGGCAAAACTGAACATATCAGACAGTCATAAGACTGCACATGCACATTTGTGAAAGACCGACAATAATAATTAAAATTTTACTAACACATTTGTGCAATTTTCTAGGACAAAAAAAATTGTTTTTTATGTGTGTGGGGGGGTTACAAGGCTGGTGAACCAGTAACTGTCGTTCCAAAGTCCGCATGGGCATTGGTGGATAGGCTATTACTGGCAGCAGCAAGTGCGAGATCACAAGGAGCGGCAGGGGGGTTTGCTGCTCTTGGTGAGTGGCTTTCTATCCAGTCCCCACAATGAAATTGCTCTCCTGGGTTCAGATGACATGACTACTCTTCATGGCTAGTTACCCACGATGTATTGTCATGTCATACAAACTCAGTCATTACTAACTCAGAAAATTCTGCCATATTAACATTGGGATTACTAGAAAGGATACGAATTAATATGCAAAGATATGTTTATACTAAAAAAGAAAGTAAGATTTTGTCCCCAAAACAAAATGGCCCAAGTTTTTAAAAAGTGAGAGGCTTCTTTTGCATTAACATCTTTGTTCAGTTTGCAGCCTCGATTGAAAACCTGGGGTATCTCTAGATAGGTGCTTTTCCCCGCAGTGGCTTCGGAGTGGCGGCAGGTGATGTACATGACGCAACCACCACTCTGAAGCAACTGAGGGGCAAAACCCCTAAACTCTGCTTTAAAAGAGTCAGGCACTTACCCCGACTTTTTTTTCTGTTGTGTGTGCCACAGTCAATGGCAACAGCTGATTGGTCACCATCGGCTGGAGGAGGGCCGGTTCGGGCGCCCTGCGTCCCTCTCTTCCTCCCCCTCCGGCTGCCCGTGCCTTCCCCCCACTTTAAATTTTTATTATTATTATTATTTATCTGTAGATGTGAAGGGAGAAGGAACGGAGCAGCTGAAGGGAGAGGAAGACAGGGACACATGCCGCCCGAACCAGCTCACCTCTCTCTGATCTCCCTCTGGCTGCCGCATTCCTCCCCCTCCCCGGTACTTGGTGTGGCAGCAGCAGCAGCTTCACATTTACATATTTTTAAAAAATGGGGGACAGGAACGGGGCAGCCAGAAGGAGGAGAGCCAGGTTTGGGTGCCTCACATCCCCTCTATTCCTCCCCCTCTGGCTGTCCCGTTCCTTTCCCTGCCCCTGTGCTTGGTGCAGCAGCGGTGGCACCAACTCCGCAATCGCGCTCCTTCCCATGCAGATGGGGGGAAGGGGTGCAAATATAGAAGCTCAAGATCTCACAACGCCAAAGTGGTGCCGTCAAGACAGGGTCCAAGCATTTCAGGTTTTAAGCACTGTTTGGGATAATCTTCATTTGTGAGTTCTGAAAAACGAAAGACCATTAGAGATAACTTTATATAGTACAATGACTGGAAGACATAAGGGACACACTGATGACCATGTAGAAAGAACAGAGAGTCTCTGGTACCTGAACAAACAAGACTTTTGTATAATCCTTGCAAGTACTTTTCCATATCAATTTTCACAAATACAAAATACTTACCAAGACAAAAATCAAAGAGGAATTTTTTTGGGAAACCAAATTCTACACCTCTTACTGCAATCTGCATAACATTTGGTCCACACAGAATTGCAGAAGAGAAGCATATATATGTTCATGCTTATCTATATCCACTCTAAGGAATTATTCCAATACTGTTATCTCTTTGGTAGGATGTGGAAGCTCTTTCGAAAAAGTGATAGAAAACTAAACACATGACATCGAAGAAAATGATTTATGAACTGTAGGTTGTGGTCCTTCGTTGAGCAGCTACAAACTTCCTCATGGAATTCAGAAGAATGGGGGAAATCTTTTGTGCTTGGCCAGGCAATCTTTGTGGTTTTGAGTACATTTGTGGTTTTGAGTACATTTGCCTGATAGGTATTTTACCTTATTAAAGCACTTTTGTGGTTTGGGATCCACGTTTGAGTCCTTCTGCACCCCATCCCTTTTTTAACCTTTTTTATTGTATCCTGCTAATCAAAGTGTTCTGCATTCACTTTTTCAGGCTGGAATCATGTAAAACTGAGTGTGTGCCTTCAAAGGTCACCTATGTGTGAACTTGAGCTGTGAGGCACACACAGAGAACTCTCCCTAGCTAAGTGTCAGCGCAGGTAAAGCTAGCTAACAGCCACATTTCTCCTTGTCAGCTTCTGTCAAGTTAGCAGTCAGCTGGAATGTGCTGCCAAAACAAAGTGTCAACTACTAGGAGGCTGGCACAAAAAGAAATAAATACACAAATACCTATTATAGGAATACACAATACCTATACTAGCCATAATTGCTCGATTTTGATGAACAGTACTTGCCAATTTGATGCTTCCCTAGAACCTTTCTTCACTGAAAGCTGGAGATACAAATTACTCTCTGCACGTAAGGCACAGAGATGTAACGGATGTATAAAGACCAGTGTGACGTAATAAATAGGATACTGGGATAGGATACTGGTCACATTGTATCCCCACTCCCTTTGCTAAGACGTATACTGTGAGACTTCAGTGTACCAAGTATCCTCACACTATGGCTATGATTTATTCTATTGCATTACATCCCTTTACCACAGTGATCAAAGCAGTCTTCTAACATACAGCTCTGTTAGATAGGGTAGGCTGCTAAAGCCCTACACAAGAGATTGCTTGCCCAAGGCCATCCAGTATCTTTCATTGGGGATGTACGAGAAATTTGTTCCTGTTCACAAATCATGTGAACCCATCCCATTCCGCAAATCCAAGCTGGGTGTAATTCTCAGGAAAGTTTTGCAATTTCCCAAGCTTGTGTTCATGTTCTAAAGTTTGCAGGTGTGCATTTTGCAATTCTCCCCAAAATCCACATGTTGACACTTTAGCCTACGGGAGGGAGGGAATTGAGCATTTTGGATGTACACTTTAAAAATTCAACTTTTTCCCCCAATCAGAAATTTTCATCCTTTTCCCAGATCCAAAAAAAAAAAAAAGACACCCGTATTCAGGTAAACCAAGCTTTGAGAAGGAATTCAGAGGAGCTCATTGAGCTTCATATTTGCCCATTCATAGCCTTCATGTCCGAGCTTGGATATGAGCCTGGATTTAACACATCTAAGACCAACTCTCTGGCTACTGCTCCATCTTGGCTCTCAAGTATTAATGGGGTCAAAAACATACCTTCCCAATAATAAAAAAGCAATAGAAATTGTATAAACTTGTTATAAGAGATTAATTACAGTACTGGAAAGAAAGGGGAAAAGAAAGGGCTGGGAAGGGAGTGCAATGCTTTCCTGTTAATAAATGAATTGCTGGATTTTGAAAAGGGAGAAATAGCTGAGGTGTTCACTGATTTTATTTGGCCAATAATTTAATTGGAGAGAAAAGGCTGGGTGTGTAGAGCTTTTATTTTGGTAATAAATTAATTGCTGGAAATTAAGAAGGGAAGAAGCAGCTGGGATGTGCAATGGTTTTTATTTTGGTAATAAGTCAATTCCTGGATACTTTGTGATTAAAAGGGGTTTGTTGTTAATACTACTAATGGTCAGCATTTATAACTTCTCTTCAAACTTCTGAATAGTGTGGGACTTTTTACTCTGTGCTTATTTTGCAAAGCTCGAACGTGGAAGCCACTGCTGAAATGAAAATGAGCAGGTGGCTTCATATTTTAAAAGGGGGGGGGGAATACTCATAGCTGATTAAGACAGAAGTGAGAAAAATGCCACAGCATTTTGAAACTACATACAAGTCGAGTACATATAGTGTTACTAAACAGCTTATGATTTGGAGAGCAAAACACTCTTAATCTTCTCTCACTGATGATTAAAGGACTTTCGTTATGACTCAGGAAACTGCACCTTCAATGAGAGTAGAGAGATTGTAAGAGGACTGCAGACCACTGATTCCCAATTGATCCAAAATGCAAACAGAGCAGTCTACCCAGTCATCAGCACCAAGGATTTTCCGTCCAAGCTCAATGAGGCATTAAACCGCTTGCTTTGTGATCTAGATCAGCGCTAAAACTAAACCATACAATTTTTTGCAAACATTCTCAGCAATGCTAAAAAAAAAATCCTTTATTTAATGTGTTATGATATATTAACCTTCCTTGTGAAAATAGCAATTTAAATCAGTAAGTGAACACATTTGGCCCCATGATTATGTTACCAATGGCAAGTAAGACTGAAGACATTTTAAGTAAACCTCACTTTCATGGGCTCTTAATTATAGGAACACAGGAAGCATGCACCAATGAGACCATTGGTAGCTCAAAACTGTCCATTCTGACTGGTAACAGGACTCTAGGGTTCCAGGCTAGATACTAGATTGCTTATCTGATCTGGCAGAACGCTTACACTCATATTTTTATGGTGTCACACTCACCCACATTGGCATGTATGTGCATATTCTAAGCACTTGCCATTATCCAACAATCTTTGTGACTTTAGCAATATGTTCAAGAAGTATCAAGTAGGATGGGGAGTTAAGACTTTAAGAAAATATTAATCTTCCAAATGTTAACATTTCATCCAGACAAAACATGTTGGACTGAGAAGGCTTGTAACTTGCAGAGCATGGAAACATCTATAATAAAAGTGATTTATTTATTTTTAGCTTCTCATGGCCTTGGATTCATTGCTCATCTAAGGAGTTCGCAAGGCAACAGTAATTTGGTACTTTTTCCAACTCTACATTTCAAGAAATTAGTCATTTTTGTCTAATTAAGGCTGCAATCTTATACACATTTACCTGAATGTAAATCTGAAGATACTTTTCCATGCGGTACAAAGCACTGCTGCTAGAGTGAAAAGAAAAACTGTGAAGATCTCTGGACTGCAGCTTCTGTATTTTAGTTTAGTTATGGAAAACTACTATTAAGTAGGACGTAGAATTTACACATGGCTTTCAAAATCATATATAAAGAGCTTTTGCACTGGAAAGAGCAAAGATGACATCATATAATGAATTTATGGGTAGAACTACTAAGATCCTAATGTGTCTACACATTCATGCTGCTAACAAAACAAAAAAAGTGGTCCCACTGATGGTAGTATTCACATGTGAAAGGCTTTACAAGATGGGAGCTCATGGTCTACCTCAAGTCCCATTCATGTATATCAACACTTAACCATTAACTGTTTATCTACTACCCAGATTGCAGTAAAATTGCAGTAAAACGTATCTGCTTCCACTTAAAAGCACTATGATAATATGAAATAGGCCTTTTTCACCTCTCCCATCCATTGAGAAAGTGACATAGCTTGGGGTGGTAGCCATCCTTTTCATTCAAAAGGTCCCAGGTTCAATTCCTGTCATCTCCAGTTAAAAGCATTTGCTAACAAGTGATGAGGAATACCTGTGCTTGAAATGCTGCTATCAGCCAGAGCAAGCAATATGAGCTAGATGGACAAATATCCTGAGCTGGAAGGAGGTAATTCCTTAACTCCCTATTCACACTTTCATATTGGGAATGAATCCTGGCCTTGAGTCCTCCCTTTCCTTGCCTCCCGCACTGTACAGTAGGTAATGACTACACCAGGAGACCCCCACATTGAAATAAACATGGGCAGCATTGTTAGACTTGTTGCCTTCTAATGCATTCAAATGCTGCAGAAGCAGTCATAGGCCATGTCTACACCTGCCAGATATCCCGGGGTAGTCTCTAGGTTGCCTCTGTGCGTCCATATGATGCACAGGGGAACCCGGGATCAACCAAGGATGACCAAGAGACGACCCCGGGATAATGGAAACCAGGAATATCCCGATTTTTCTGTAGTCCTGGGACAATCCTGAGGATTGCGTCTGGTATGGCGTGGCATCCCGGGTCCTAAATCGGGCATGGAGATGCACGGGGTGGCTCCGTGCCCATGAGGGTGGGGTAGGGGCAGCAATTTCGCCATCCCTGGGATGGCGTGGGGGTTGGGTTTGGGGTTACGCACCTGTTCGCCGCACGTGGCTCCTCTTAAAAAAATGGCACTTATGGTGTGGCTCTTCCCTCCCGGGACGTCGCACAGCTGTCTAGATGCTGGGGAGGATCGCAGAAGCAGGAAAGCTGCGATCCTCCCCCTCCCTCCCGCTACACCCTTAGGTGTAGATGAGCCCATAGGCTGCTGAGTTAACATAGGAGGATTGGGGCTGTAGTTGTAGTTTTAACTGCAGACAGTTGAGCAGGATCCTTAAATGCGCTAGTAGCTTTATCCAAATGTGAGAAGTTGCATCGAAACTCAACTCTATTTGAAAAATGCAAAGCGTATCTATCAATCTATATACTTTTTAAAACAAAGTTAGCAAAACTATTCTATGTGGCAAGTTCTCAATTTTTGTCACCTATGACGACTTAAGTAGAATTCCTATTCTCTCAGGCTGTCATTTTGAAACTTTATGATAGCAATAGAAAATCTGTCTTCTTGATTATGGAAAGAAAAGTTATTAGCACTTTGCTTAATTTTGAAACACAATTAAGACATATGTTAGAAAACGACTCATACATAATATAACTTAACTTACTTTATGATGACTTGTATGCACACATACCCCTGTATCCACTGTTCTTAAATATGTATATATATATATATATATATATGCAGAAACGTTTTTTCATTAACAGTGTAGAAATACGAAGTCGTATAGAAATTGGTTACTGAATACTTACACAAAAAGAGAGTACTTCCATTGCAGCTAAGTCAGCATGAGATACAACACACATTTCTCAGCAGGTTAAAAACCATAATACAGTTGATGATATTTACATACTCTGTTTTAAAAGCAGTAAGTGAATAGACATGGCAATCCATTCTAAAATTATCAGAATACCATGAGGCATACTTTGTCTATGGTGTATTACAGAAATTCAACACAGCAGCTGCTACCCCAAGTTTATTTATATGTGTGCTTGAGACCTCAATGAAATTACTGGAACCTTTGCACCCTTAACTGGATACAGGATTGTAGCCATGCCTCTTGCAAAGGTCTATAACCAGGGCTTTAAAAAAAACTTTTAAAAAAAGTATTATTAGTATCCTAACAATTCTTCCTCCATAAAGCGTTTATGGGTTTTAATTTTTATGAGGAACCCAGCAAGTATCAATTACCGGGGGCAACCCAAACTACAATTTTTATCATGACAGTTTCTCAAAAGAGGGTAAATATTCCTTTTTATGAACATACATAACAATATGCATCAACGCTATGCATATGGAACCTCCATCCCAAACGTATGCCAAATGAAACTCAGTTTTGCTTTATATATCAATTGTATCCATTTTAATTTTATCATTGTGGCCCAGCCCAAGATCAGAAGCAATTAAGGTCAGTATAAATATCTTATAAATAAAATAACCGAGAATAATTTGTTGACAGGTTTTGCTAATTTTGAAACTACAATTAGCATTCATAAAAAATGTCCTTCACTTTCATCACATCCTTTAAAAGGTGATAATAGAGATAAAAGGTTTGTTATTGCACATTCATTAATACAAGTTTTTCTGTAAGTCCATTTTCCAAAAGAACACTGAGTGGCACTGAATGTTTTTGCTCTGTGAATGGAAGTAGCTTTCATTCATGGAATGGGAGTTACACACACGGAAAGGGTTGTTCTGTGATTATGAATGGGAGAAAAAAAATAGCTCATTACTGAATTTTGCACTTTCGAACCACAGTGGGGGACCAAAACTCAGCTATCCAAAATTCGTATTTTGCAATGGGGTTGTCTAATAAAATAAATGTGAACAATTTATTATGGGGCATAACATTAAAAATGCATAGTATTAGGGAAATTGCTTGAAAAAATATGTATATTAAGCAAAGAGACACACAAATATGCACGTGTATTAGACGAAATTTATGGATTTTCATGCAGACTTTAAAAGAAGAGTTCAGGACAAACCAAACTAAAGACTGGGGAAATTCTCAAAATTCAGGGTTAACTGAATTTAATATTGAAAAAATAAGAAACTGGATGAAACTGACAGATGCATTCATCCCTATCTCAGATCTCTCCTTCCATTCATGAAGTGAAAACACTTGATGTGGCCACCCATTACCTTTTCTTCATACTGAACCTATTATTATTATTATTATTTATTATTATTATATTTACATTTCTATAACGCCCCATAGCCAAAGCTCTCTGGGAACTTATGAGGTTAATTTCAAAGTTTAAATCTTCAACTTGGTATTGGTGAGCTGTATATGAGATACTTGAGGTGATCCAGAAAAGTTAGTTAGGCAGTTGTACACTGCTGGGCTAATTTAATTTTTTAATTTATCTTCAAAGATTGCTAAATCATTATTCCTATAATAAAGGTTTAAATAGCAACTAAAACATTTTAAAATCCAGCACAACACTAAATTAAAACTGCAAAGAGGAACAATTTAAAACTAACAACACCATAAACATTAAAAAGTTCATCATTTGAATTAGAAATTGATTGGAATAAATGTGTTTTCTAAGCCCATTTAAATGCTCACTCTGAAGGGGCCAAACATATGTCCCTTTGGAGGGAGTTCCACAGATATGGGGCTAACACTGAAAAGCCCCTGTCTCTAATGCCCGCTAATGTTATAGATCTTAAAGGCATGCCAATGCGCAAGGCCTCTGAGGCCCATCTCAAGGCCAGGCAGATTCACATGGGTGAAGGAAGATCTTGTCCCAACCTATTTAAATCCTTCAAGCCAAGCACTTTAAACTGGTCCTGTACAACTGGTACAATATAGGTGAAACCTTATAGTAGTAGTAGTAGTAGTAACATATTTTAGACTGCCCTTTATCCAAATGTAGACAACAACATTCTTAGCTTATTGAAGAGATTAAAAAGCAATTTAAAAATAAATAATAAAGAAGACAAAATAAGGTATCCATTTAAAATGCCTAAGTAAATAAGAACGTTTTGACATGATGCCAAAAATATTGCAATGTTGGCTCCAGTCATACCTCAGCAGGGAGAGGCATTCCAAAGTTAGAATAGCACCACAAAAAAGGCCCTCTCCCTTGTTGCCATATAACATACATTCCTTAGAGAGGGTACTCTGCCAAGTATCTCAACAGACATTCTTAAGACAGAGGCAGGCTGATATAGGATGAAGAATTCCTTCAGGTACTTCAGTCTCAAGCCATTTAGGACTTTAAAGGTACCATTCTTGAATCAGTCTCAGTAGTAAATTGGCAACCAAAGTAGCTCTTTCAGAATTGGTATGATATAAATCTACCTGGCTGAACCTGTTGAATTCAGTTAGCTAAATTCTGCACTAACTGAAGCTTCAGGTAATCTGCAAGGGCAGCCCCACATATAACACATTTTAGTAATCCAACCAGGAGCTCACCGGAGCATGGATCACCATGGCTAGGCAATTCCTATACAGGAATGATAGTAACTGATGAACCAACCAAAGCCAGTGAAAGGCATTCTGTGTCATCAAGTTCATGTGGCCCTCACATGACAACAATGGATCAAGGAGTACACCCAACTACGTACCTGCTCTTTTAGAGTAAGTGCAACCCTGTCCAGCAATTTCCCAAACTTCAAAATCAGCTATTCATAGTACTACCGTCTTACCAGGATTCTCGTTTATTGGCCTATCCAGCCCATAACCAAATCCAGACACTAGTTCAGTATCTGTACACCTCACCAGATTGTGATGACCGAGAGTAATAGATCTGGATATCAATATACTGATGACACTTCACTATAGACCTTCTGATGAGCTCCCCCAGTGTCTTCATAGAGATGATAAAGAGTATGGGGAATGAAATGGAACCTTGCAGTAACCCACAAAACAAGTGCCATGGAGTCAAAAAGAAACCCCACACTGCTATTTTCTTAAAATGACCCTGTAGGTAGGAGTAGAAACATCCTATCATCATGGCCTAACACACAACTAGCAGAGCCAGGCCCTGGAAAGTATCTGGGCGGCCACATTCTGCACCTGTTGAACTTTCCAAAAACTCTTTAAAGGTGGCCCCACACAGAGCACAATAGTTTAGTTTGGATGTCATTAGTGCATGGGCAACTGAGGCCAGGTCCATTTTCTCTAAATAGGACTAGAGTTGGCGTATCAACCTAAGCTAGTAAAAGGCACTCCTAGTCATGGAACCCTCTTTGCATCCAAAGATAGCACTGATTCCAAGAGAGCGCCCAAATTGCAAACATAGTCCTTCAGGTTAAATGCAACCCTCCATCCAGACTGTCCTATTTCCCTACCAACAATACCACTGTCTTATCAGGATAAGCTTCCATCACAAAACCACCTCCCAACCCTGGTTCAAGAGTTTCATAGCTGCCCAAGGATTAGTATGTGGAAAAGAGAGGTAAAGCTGAATGTCATCTGGATGCGTTCTCCCAATTTTCAATCATTCATACTGTCACAGAAGTCAACTACTAACATTATGTACAATTCTTAAATCCTGTACACCAAGGCTTCCTCATTCACTTCAGTGAAGTAGCATCATGTGTGCAAAGGAATTGGCTCTACTGAAGCTCCCTGCACTGAAGCATTTATGCAGGGTTTCCACGCATACAGAGAACTGGGGCTTAGATCAATCAAACTGACACCATTTTACTTTAACATGTTCAGCATTTGTTCAGTAATGGAAAGATATTCAGAACTGGTAAGAACTTTTTTTCAGAAAGAAAAAATGATAATGAGCAGATGTGGAAGTCAACTAAATCTATTTACAAACATTTCCTACAGACATTGCTCAAATGAAATTCTAAATTTAAAATGTCAAGAACCCCCTCCCCCCTCAGGAAATCTAGACAAAAGCACCCACATGTGCTATACAGCTGTTTTACTTTGAAATGGGGAAAAAATAAGCGAAAGGTTCTCCCACACCTAAACTAAAACTGACATGTGGCATGACATTTGATTAATGTGCTTTCGATATACGCCTTACAAGTGGACAGTAAATGCTTTCTTTCTAGAGATGATGCAATTTGCAGGTATGAAGATGGAAATGCTAACCTGTGTTCTACTTTCAATCTTGAAAGTACTTCAGAAGTTGCAACCACATGTTTCAAAATGATTCAAAAACTCCTTACTTTTGACACTTAAAATACTGTGTTTGATTCTGCTTGCACAAAGGAGTAATTTAAAGTTTCCAAAAGCAATTTTACAAGATTTTAAATATATATTTAAATATATATTTAACCACCTAAGTAGGATGAACTACAGATCAGAAAAGGAAAGACTGTTTTGCTTTCTTCTATATTCTCACATTATACAATTTTGTATGTATGAATTATCCACCATGAGAATATCTCAACAATGTCAAGAACTTTATTAAAATGCAACATTAAACCCCAATTAATTTCAATAAGGGGTTATTTTCTTAATCAGGTTACTATAATGCAAACATACAAGTGAACCATAAACATCTATATTTCTTTGTCACGTTTTTTAAAAAATCGTCCCCTCCAATACATGTTACATATCCAGCCAAACAATTTTTAAAACTCTACATTCAAAAAGAAGTTTAAAATTAGGCATGAGACAATGGTAAAAGGAAACTTTTGGGGGAAATGCCACACATACAACATCAGTGGCATTATCCTTTGTTGATGCTCTTGTGCCTAATTTTGGGAATGGCTTTCTGAATTTTAGAAACACCTTGGATGTTTTGGAGGATGCAGGTCAGGAGCATGAGAAAAAAAAATCAAAGGTATGTGAACAATATGCATACGTGTTCCAGATGACATAATTACCTAAACATTACTAACTTCCCACATTTCCCAGGGTATATTTTGCCTATTAAATATTCAATAGCTATTGTTCAATAATTAGGAATCATGTTTCCAACATTAAACAGGAGAACTGCATAATGATTATATTTTTAAAGCTCAATGTACTGACTGATAGTTCTCTTGTCATTTCCAAAAACCAGAAGCTTATCCACTGTTCATGAAAGTGACATTGCCAGTTAAAGGCTGCAAGTTTCACATATGTGCAATTCTGGACATGTGCCTTTGTCTCAAAGCCAGAAGCAGAAATGGTAACTAAGCATGCAAAAGCATATCAGCTTTTGTCAGTGTGTTTTTGCAAAATCTCCCAGAATTTATTTCAATCCACCATTGAACCTTATTGGTGGTTGCTTCTCAGCAATTTCAGAGTGACAAGACTAGAAGAAAGTAGTAATAAAAAATAATGTTTGGGATAAAGTTGGGGTACAGGTCTGGAAACACTGGAAATGGTTGCCTGGAAAAGAAATCTGGAGACAGAGATGCAGAGAGGAAGTAAAATGTGACCGCCTCCTTAGCACTGATTGGCTCAGCCATCATCCACAAATACACCATAAGGAAAACAGAGAGAAGTGAGTTCAGAAGGCACATGTCCTCCAGTACAATCCCCTCCCTTCCACAATCCTTTTAACTTCTAAAATAATATTTTATGAGGGCTAGATTGGACCCGAAGGGCCTCTAGATCTAAGACGTTCTAGTCTCCACAATTATTTTGCAGCCCAAGTGACCTCTTGGACTCAAAGCCATTAAGGGCCTTACACTATGCTGAAGGGAAGCAAGAAACAAGCCTTCTAAATGCCAAACCCAGGGATTGGAAACACTGACGCGCAGAGTATAAATGCCTGAAATAAATAAAACTTCAGCATATTTGGATGAGATAAGGACCCAAATATTTGGTCATGGATTCTCACATTTCTGTTACTATTTCATTTGATATTTTACTTTAAAAACCTGGAGTCACCTAGACCTAAACCCGAAGTAACCTAAACAGTAAAATAGGATCATTTGGGGGAAATGTTACTTGTCGAAAATAATCGAGCTGGGTTTAAAGGTAATCTATGTTAGCCCAAATCCCACAATAAAAAGAGATCTTAAAATAAATGTGGCTTCCTGATCCAATCAGAGCAGTTAGATCACTTTCCTGGCTAATAAAAAAGCAGGATTAATGATATATGCAGTATCATTATCCATTTATTATGCAGAATTCTTTAAAAGCCAGAAAGTAACAAGTAACACCTTCTGGTGAAATAACATTTGGATCCAATTTCAAAGTGAAGTTTTGATTTTAGGCAGCATTCCTAAACGTATTTAGCAAGGCCTAATTCTGCCTAAATGAGTTTAAGATCATGGAGTGTGCTAACGGTTAACAACGCAAATTTTATGAGACTGGGAAGACTCTGGAACAATGGAGCAACCATAGAATTCCTTTATTTACTATCTTAAAGAGCAACACAGAATGGCGTTACCTCTAACATTTCACGCTTGTATTTGGCAACAGCAGCCAAGGGCGTTATCAAAATGAGGCCTAAAGATTAAATACACAGTACTTCAGCTCAGACCTGGATTTGTGAATCAAATGCATTAACCATATGCAAACTAGTCTGTTATACGTTCACATCAGCTTATAACCACAGGGAAAAAATGGAACTATAACACTTTGTATTCAACTGGGACTACTAGGTTGAACAGCTGCCCGATCATTTCTTCAAAATTTCAAAAATCACACACATTTGATCAAAATAAAATGCTGTAAACTTATAGATGCAGAAAAAATATATAAGAGAGAACTGCTAGGTATAAACCAACAGGATATGGATGAGACTAGACCCTTATTTTTTAAAATACTATGCCCCCAATACATATGGTTTACTATTTTTTACAATTGTATGTTTGATTATGTATACTGGATTGTTATTGCTTATGGAAGCAACCTTGTGAGGGCCCTGAAAAGCACCCTTGAAAAATGTTAAATAAATAAATAAATATTCCCCCCTTCCAGTTTAAATAGTTATGACAATATGCCCCCTGGCTATAAAATATATACAGAATTGTTATTAACAAATATACAACTTACCTATATTAATGGTAAATTGAAATTAATGCCAGATTAATTACATACTAAGAAGAACAGAGGTCTAAGAACAGCAAATGATAAATAAAATACACCAATTTTTGAATAACATTGTTTGATATAATTCCATTCCAAAGCACAGCAAAACCTGGATATTACACTAACTAATCAAATCAAGTCCTGGCCGATAAACTCGTAAGTGGTTTTAATTGCTCCCCATAAGCAGCCTTGGGAAGGTTCTTTAAAGGCAGCCTAGAAATAATTTTAGATGATAGTTATGCAGATAGATCAGTAGTACAGAAGTGATGGTCCATGAGTATCACAACATTCCATCCAACGTTAATTGCCAGTGGAGTAACCTATGCCTTTCTAGGCACTTATATGAACCTTTTAGGCTCACTATCTTCATTACATATTGCCACGACAGAGGAGAAAATATATTATTGGAGAGAAAGGAAAACTACCTATTATTTCTTGTACCTCCTTCACCGGCTCCCTTCTAAACAGGAAGTCTAGAGCTTCCCAACTTAGCCAGCCATGAGAAGAGTGACATGAGCAACTAAATTCGGGGCAGAAATACTCCAAGACGAAGGGTCAGGTGAATCAGCTCTTTGCTCCTATGGCTAGCTAATTTTGTTTTCAATTTCTGAGCTTGCCAGAGACAGTGAATTTCTTACCCATAAATGCTCTTTACATAAAAGAAGTAGCATAAAATATCTTACTTTCATGATCGCTGCAATTGCAACTGTCATTTCAGAGTATCCCATAATTGTAAAAAGTGGGCAAATGTGAACCCCAAGGAATCTGGATAGCACCACCACAAGCCCGAACCAATCCTAAATTAGCCAACTTTCAAATCATTACTTAAAATGGGTTATGCTTTCAGTACTCAATCACATATTTATAGTCAGGTAGATAAAGACAAATTGGTTGACATTTAACAATAACATCTCTTCTTTTCTTAATGCAGTTTTTCTTCCCCATTCTTACCTTTCTCTGTCTTCAGAAACATTACATTCAAGACATCTCCTTATAGAGAGATTTGATTCTAACTGGACAGGAAGCAAGGGGAAGTAGACAGGTGGAATTCACAAGTTGCCTGAGGGTCCTGCCTGCCAGGAAACACCCAGCTGACCAGCATCAAAGAGTTAAGTGTGAATGATTCCCAAACACATTCCAAAGCAAAGATGGTCTCAAGAGGAAAGCTTAACTTTTGGTTCTAGTGGGAACAACATTAAAAAGAAACCAAAGACTATCAAGACTGAGACAAATCATCATCATCATCATCATCATCATCATCATCAACAACAACAACAGCAACAACAACAAATATGTAGATGCTTTATTTTCATTCCTCTACACCATTCATGCCATTAAGATGGGATACACATCCCCCTCAAAACTCATTGCATATAGGAGTCTCGTCACCATTGCCCAGGACTAACAAATATTTATTACCTTTGAAAACCAGTTATTATTATTATTATTATTATTATCATTATTATTTATTACACTTATATACCGCCCCATAGCCGAAGCTGTCTGGGCGGTTTACAAAAATTAAAAAAAATGAGCATTAAAAAGACAATATACAAAATTTAAAACCATAAAACAGCTGTCATTAAAACACTTTAAAACATTTTACCTGTTAAGCCTGGCCACAATGTCACTCAAAACCTCAACTTGAGCTATTAAAATGCCTGGGAGAAAAGAAAAGTTTTGACCTGGCGCCGAAAAGATAACAGTGTTGGCGCCAGGTGGGCCTCATTGGGGAGATCATTCCATAATTGAGGGGCCACCACAGAGAAGGCCCTCTTCCTTGTTGCTGTCCTCCGAGCTTCCCTCAGAGTAGGCACCCGGAGGAGGACCTTTGATGTTGAGCGTAGCGTACGGGTAGGTTCATGTCGGGAAAGACATTCCATCGAGTATTGTGGTCCCAAACCATGTAAGGCTTTATAGGTTAAAACCAGTACCTTGAATCGGGCTCGGAAACATACAAGCAGCCAATGCAAGCGGGCCAGGGTAGGTCTTATATGTTCAAACTTTCTGGTCCCTGTTACCAATCTGGCCGCTGCATTCTGCACAAGCTGCAGCTTCCGAACCGTCTTCAAAGGCAGCCCCATGTAGAGTGCATTGCAGTTATCTAACTTGGAGGTTACCAGAGCATAGACAACTGAAGCCAGGTTACCCCTGTCCAGATAGGGACGTAGCTGGGCCACCAGTCGAAGTTGGTAGAAGGCACTCCTTGCCACTGAGGCTACCTGAGCCTCAAGTGACAGGGATGGTTCTAGGAGAACCCCCAAGCTATGAACCTGCTCCTTCAGGGGGAGTGCAACCCCATCCAGCACAGGTTGAATACCCTCCATCCAGTCAGAGGAACCCCCCACTAGCAGCATCTCAGTCTTGTCTGGATTAAGTTTCAGTTTATTAGCTCTCATCCAGTCCATTGTCGCAGCCAAGCACTGGTTCATCACATCCACAGCCTCACCTGATGAAGATGAAAAGGAGAAGTAGAGTTGCGTGTCATCAGCGTACTGATGACAACGCACTCCAAAACTCCGGATGACTGCACCCAACGGTTTCATGTAGATGCTGAACAGCATGGGGGACAAGACTGACCCCTGCGGAACCCCATACTGGAGAATCCACGGGGCCGAGCAATGTCTCCCCAGCACCACCTTCTGGAGCCGACCTGTCAAGTAGGAGCTGAACCACTGCAATGCAGTGCCTCCCACTCCCAACTCAGCCAGTCGTGCCAGAAGGATACCATGGTCGATGGTATCGAAAGCCGCTGAGAGATCAAGGAGAATCAACACACTCCCCCTGTCCCTCTCCCGACATAGGCCATCATACAGAGTGACCAAGGCTGTTTCCGTGCCAAAACCAGGCCTGAAACCCGACTGAAATGCTTCCAATAGTTTAAGAATGTTTGTCATTGATTATAATGAAAGCAAGAGTAGGCAACTCAAGAGGTTTTGGACAACAACTACCATAATCCCTGGTCATTGGTCATGCTGACTGGGACAGATGGCAATTGTAGTCTAAAATATCTGGAGGGCACCAGGTTGCCTACCTCAATAGGCTATACATAGAAATACAAGTACAGAACAGGAAACAGAGATTTTTCCAGATAGCAGAAATAACTATACAAGTTACTACTTCAGGGACCAAGTGATAGCAATTATTTCACCCTGTGTAATGAAGTTCAACTACTCAGTGGCACAAATGACAATTAATTAAACCCAGTA
This sequence comes from Anniella stebbinsi, assembly GCA_029215795.1. Lineage (NCBI taxonomy): Eukaryota > Metazoa > Chordata > Lepidosauria > Squamata > Anniellidae > Anniella > Anniella stebbinsi. The sequence continues at coordinate 234,171,710 of JARDYH010000001.1, read as the reverse complement.
CAGCACTTGAATGAGGTCATATCTCTTTCACTCAAAAAGAGGCCTACAATATTTGTTTTTATTTTAAAACTTACATACTGCTTTTTCATTACAGCTGCGCAAGTAGTATACAATAACATAATTAACTTATTCAATAATATGATTAAGTAGGAAGCCTGATAAAACTATGTTCAAATCCCAAGTTTACTAGTTGCAGGAAAACACTTTCCAGATTTCTTGATGAGTTTAATAAAATATTACAAATAATCTGAGAAGAGGAAAGAAACAGTACTCGTTTAAGGGCATGATTTATAGGTCCCCGTCCCTATGCCCAAGGAACACAGACAGGGAAATCCTGAAGATCTCCAAAAACTCCAGGCCAAGAATAGGGTATTGCTGGCAACAGTTTCACAATATATTGGCTTCTAAATTTGCAATGGAATTTATGGAACTTAATGGCCTGTGCTAGTGCATTAGGAAGAAGAGTCTTATGGACTGACTCCTATGAGAAGAAGACAGGACTTCTAATTATCTATAGGTCTGTCATTAAATATATCCTGGAGCTCAGTGTTTCTGACTGCTTCTCTAATGCATGAAACTACATATGAAATATAGTGAACTGGTTTGACAGCACTTCTCATTCTTTATGAAAAGGACAAGTATAGAAACTACCATGTTGACACGTCCTCAGTTTTTGAGTTCAGATGGGATTTGTCATATCTTACCTCTGTCTCACAGGACACAGGCCTGAAACAAGATAAACCTTCTCCCCGAAGTGGAAAGTTCAAACATAACACAACGTCCAAATAGGAAGTATTTCAAACAAGCAACCTACAAATGCCTCCAAAACAAATGTGAATGGACTGTACCACATCAGATCCTGCATGTTTGAATTGGCATAGACATGCCCCTGTAAGAGATGAGCATCATAGAAACAGATAGCACAAGAAGCACGCCTTTTTGCTGCTGCCACCTTTTACTGTGGCTGGTGTTGATTATTCACAGTTAGATACTTAGATATCCATTTGAATTATTGATACTACAATGGCAGAGCAATAATTTTCCCCACTTCCTATTTTCTCATCTACACATGCAACGGAATAAGGTGATAAAATACTGATGGGAGATGCTTTTTCAGATGGGAGATGCTTTTTTTCTTTAATGGGCTCCCACAAAGACAGACTCCCTAAAAAAGGAAAGATCACAATATCACAGAAGGTTATAATTCAGTCTAGTCCTTACTGCGTTAGTTTGTTCTTAGAGGGAGCTACCGTATTTCACCGAATGTAAGATGCCATCGATTGTAAGACACACCTAAATTTCAGGACCACTGACAGGGAAAAAGCTTTGTGTCAATTCTAAGACGCACCTTATTTTCAGCACCCCTTCCCCCTCCCCACTCATCTCCATCACCGTCGCCTGTCCTCGCTGCTGCCGCTGCTCCACACTGCTGGCAACGCTCCCCTCGGCCAGGCCGAGGCAGCAGCGATCAAGGTAAGAGGGGAGGAGGAGAGGGGAGGGGGGACTTGCGGGGCCCTAACCCTCCCCCCTCCCCTCCATCACCCATCCTCACTACCGCCGCTGCCGCTGCTCCGTGCCGCTGGCAACGCTTGCCTCGTTACTGGGAATAACGCCTTGCCAGGCCGAGGCGAGCACTGGTGGCGGCGCGGAGCAGCAGCGGCAGCGGCGAGGACGGGTGACGGCGATGGGGGGAGGGGAGAGGGGAGGGTTAGGGCCCCTCAAGTCCCCCCTCCCCCTCCCAAGTCCCCCTCCTCCCTCGCAAGTCCCTCTCCCCACTTACCTTGATCGCTGCTGCCTCGGCCTGGGAAGGCTTCAGTACTGGGAAGGAGACCGAGATCTCGCAAGATTTCCTGAGATTGCGGCCTCTTTCCCAGTACTGAAGCCTTCCCAGGCTGAGGCAGCAGCGATCAAGGTAAGTGGGAGGGGGGACTTCTGACCGGCTTTGTGGGGTCCATTGGGACCCGCTAGGGTGAGTCACGGGGCGGGGCATGCAGAGCCCTAGTGCCTTCTGCAAAACGTGGGAGAAATCCCGCGATTGCAAGGCACCATTGATTCTAAGACGCACCCCATTTTTACAGATGTAAACATGGGGTAAAAAGTGTGTCTTAGAATCGATGAAATACGGTACTACAGAATGGAGCATTTCAAAAACTATTCACCAACCTGCAGTCTACAGTTGTACAATCTATCTCAGAATTCCACCATTCTGCTACACATGTTGACCACGCTGAGTTCTTAGGGTCAGTGCACACAAAATGCCTAGCAAGTGGAAGGCACTTTAAATGGCTGCACAACATGGGGCCATAGGTGCTTGCCACACCAATCAGAAGATTTTCTTTTTGTCAGCTCAAACCTTTATTTTGGAGCTGGGCAACCATCACTGTGTGGAGATAACCACATTGGGGAGCAATTAAAGGCAGTACACATATGGCATTATTAGTAATTATCTGATTTATATCCCACTCTTCCTCACAAGGAATATCACCATGGCTACTGCCCACTATGGTCTCCCACATAAATACTTCATTATTCAGTTAAAGAAGTTGAGTTTAGCCACTGTTACTCAGAGATTCAAAAGTGCAAGTATCAGAATCAATTTTACTTATATTAGAAAAAAAGAAAGCGTGAAGCAGAAACAAAAAACTAGTATATTTAGAATAGTCTCTGATCTGTCAGAATGAACACCCAGAAAACAATGGTTTCCTAACCTATGAAGAAATAAACGATGGGAATGTTGACTGTACATAAACACAATTTTACACCCAAACAATTTGATAATGTAACATTCTGTATGAAACCAGCATTTTCATAAATTATGATCTAAACAGAGTCCTAGTCAATTCACCAAAAGATATCAAAATTATCCCTTTATTACAAGCGAAGCTAGAATCCTCCTTGAGGCTAGGGCTATCAGAAAATATTTAGCTTGTTTCCAAGCCAATATTTTCCTACCCCTTTTATTATGAAATTGTAACACATTTTCAATAACTTTTAGCTTTGCTATACACCACAGCAAGTAATTTCCCAGAACTCTTGAAAAACCTGACATACGAAATGATTCACTAGTCAACTTGTGCATTATTAAGCTGAAAGAAGGTATGTAAGATCATTTGATCATTGAAAGCAATGGAAAAACACTGGGAGCTTCAGGACAGATGGACGAACTTCAGGTCATATAAAACATTACCGAAGCTATATTTTAAAAAAGATGTGAAAGTGCTCTGGGTAAGACTACTCTGTGTTGCTAAGGAACGCTGAAGATGGATGAAATAACTTTTCTCAGTTAAACAGAGCTAACTCCAGCCATTTCTTCTTTATTTGTGCAATGTTTTCTTGTACTGATTATTCATTTTAACAAGTATACGAAAGTTAATCCCTCATTAAACCATTTAGACAGAAAAATATGGACACCACTGAAGTGCTTAAATATAGCTAAATTACAAAATAAGCACTATTCGCGGGGGTGGGGGGAGAAACTTGACTGCCATTTTGTTAAACACAAAAGATGTCAGGAGTACGAAATGGATTAAAAGGAAAGATTCAGGTAAACTATTTAAAAACTCCAAAGACACATAACTTTAGGGGTTACAATACTGCTTGTATCAGCTGCTTGCCTGATCAGGGAATTTAGCACATAAACCTTTTATGTCACTGTTCAAATAATATAACATACACTCTCTTCTTTCCTACATGAGGACTACTCTGAAACATAAAACAGCAACATAGGAAGTGGCCCTTAGTCACTTGAAATCAGGTGCCCTTTGGAAAGGTTTTTCGTTCCATCATTGCAGGTTTCTTGGTCCTTGGCCCAGCAAGTCTAGATTTGCAGTAAGTATATCAGTTCTTTGCCCATCTGACGCAAGCCCAACATATTCCAACTGCCCCTTAAGATTTTTTGTTGATGCTGTTGCCCAGACACTATGGCAACATAGCACCCAAATCTATGCTTGAGTATTGACAGGGGGAATGTGTCCCTGCTGGTACTTCTGGGCCTCTCAGCGGCTTTCAATACCATCGACCATGGTATCCTTCTGGAACACCTGAGGGGATTGGGACTCGGGGGCACCATGCTTCAGTGGTTCCTACCTCTCGGGCAGGTTCCATATGGTGATGTTTGGGGATAGTTGCTCCTCAAAGAAGGAGCTGCTATGTGGTGCACCACAAGACACCATCCTATCCCCAATGCTGTTTAACATCTTGAAACCGCTGGGAGAGATCATCCGGAGGCATGGGGCGGGGTGCTATCAGTACACTGATAACACCCAAATATATTTCTCTATGCCTTTGACAACAGCATTAGCTAAGTATAGTGTGTCTCCTCTGAATGAATGCTTGGAGGCAGTAATGAGCTGGATGAGGAAAAACAAACAGAAGCTGAATACAGACAAGACAGAGGTGCTTGCTGTCAAAGGCCACAACCTGGGTTGGAGGTGTGTCAACCAGTTCTGGATGGGGTCACAGTCCCCCTGAAAGGCTGTGTTCACAGCTTGGGGGTGCTCCTGGATCTATCGCTTCAGATGACAGCTCAGATAGATGCGACAGCCAGGAGTCCCTACTATCAGCTTCAACTGATACGCCAGCTGCACCCCTTCCTAGAGTTGGAAGACCTAAAGTCAGTAGTGCACGCACTGGTAACTCCAAGGCTTGACTTCTGTGCCTAGTCCGGAAACTTCAACTAGTTCAAAATATGGCAGCCAGGTTGGTCACTGGTACACCTAGGGGTGACCATATCACACCAGCTTTAAAATCTCTCCACTGGCTGCCAATTAGTTTCCAGGCGAAGTACAAAGTGTTGGTCATTACCTTTAAAGCCCTACATAGTTTGGGTCCAGGTTACCTGCAGGATCGCCTTTTCCCATACAATCCGCCCTGCACGCTTAGGTCCTCTGGGAAGAATTTCCTACAGTCAACAAAAACTAGGCTGACAACCGTTACCCAGAGGACCTTTTCTTCTGCCGCTCCTAAATTGTGGAATGATCTGCCGGGAGAGATCCGCCAACTCACCAGTCTTCAAGAATTTAAAAGAGCTATAAAAACTGATCTCTTCCGGCAGGCCTACCCAGATGAATTTTAAGTGTTTTTATTGGTATTTTATTGGTATTTTAATTATGTATTGGTTTTATGTGCTTTTAATCAGTTTTGTGTATTTTGTGTTTGATGTTGCTCCCTGCCTCGATCCAGAGGGAGGGGTGAGTAATAAATAAATTTATTATTATTATTATTATTATTATTATTATTATTATTAAATGGCAAAATAAACAAACAGGAGTGGAATGTGGAAATTATTTTCTATTAGGAATATTTGTTGGCCATTTTTTCTTTTGCTCAAAACAAACTTAGCAGTTAAAAAGTAAGACGAAGGACAAAAAAAAGTGCTGCTAGACCTTTTCTGTCTTTTTTCCAAAGGTGGATTATAACTAGATTTTGATGAAAACAGCTGCTCGTTTCATCTCCCTCGCTGCAAATCATCAACAGGAAATGGCATGAAGGTCATTGGGAATTCAGCTAATACCCAAGAAAAAATTCGGACCAGCTTTGGGTACTAACTTTATGCATTATACATATATATACATATACACTTAACCATTTACTACAATCAGCAGTTAACATGTATCAACATGAAAGGAACAATACATTGATATGCAGCCCAAACCTATGCAGGTTTACTCAAGAGGAAGGCTCAATAAGCAAAATGGGATTTACTCTTAAGTAAATGTGCACCGGAATGCAGCCAAAGTCTCTTTATATAAGTTTATATGAAATCTCTTACGACATATAGTTATCGTTCAGTGGACATTTTGTACTGTTTGCTTGTTCCAAGAAAAACACAATATAATTCCTCCATGGAATTAAACACATTCAGGAACACTGTGATGTCAGATCTACCTTAACCTCCAAGTGTCCTGTTTTAGGCAAAACAGTGTCCAATTTTCAGAGGCCTCTCCCAAGGAAAACTCCACCCAACAATCCTCGAATGTTAAAGAAGCAGCTATGTTTTGATTTTCTAAAACTACACATGTCTATTCTGGCCAATACTGAAGGTCTAGGGAGTAAGCTTCACAAAAAACCTGCCTAACTAAGTATAGACTGCTATACTGTTCGTATTTTTATCTTTATTGTACAGATAGACTTTGTACTGGATTACTCTTTCATATTTATTGATGTACATGTCCTTTTAAATTATCTACCTGCTTCCTGGAAGTTAACGCATGGTCAGTGCAAATGGATTCTCTATGCCCTTTTGACAGCTGAAAGACTAATATTATAACATTATAAGGATAAACACTCATAATGGGTTGAGGATCTAACAACACTTTCAGTATATGAACGGGCTGTATATAGGAGCCACACACAAATGGATATATTTTTTTATTTTTGGTCCACCTTTGTTGATGTTTATGTATATAAATATTTAGAAAGCTGTGTGTGTGTGTACGTGCACAAGCATATATATTTGATAGCATTAACTGAAATTGATATATTCAAATCATGTAGTTATATTTTTCCCTTCTTTTCATGTCATGCATTTTGTTGAAATTTACATTAAAAAATAATTTTAAAAAATATTCCTTATTTATGATGGTAACATTATAAACCCTCATGGAGGTCAAACAGAGAAACCAGCATAAAACATTATTTTAAATGAACATGCTGATTTCTTCAACCCCCACCCCACCCCAATAGACCCTCATCTCCCAAACTGATAATTAAATGCTTTTACTATTGGCTAGTTCTCCCTGCTTCTTCCAGACTACTGGAATTAAAGGAAGGGACTGAGAAGAGAGAATGAGGGAGACATGCTGATTGGCTGCCTGTTAAAGGAGAAAAAACATAAGAGCTCTAACTACAGTTTGAAGGGCAAAGAGTGAAAGTAAAGTGTTGGGACAGGGAGAAAGCTAAGTTCAACCTTCTACCAGTTCCCTTAATTTATTGGTAAACTATATAACTATATCAGTCAAGAGATTATCCTTCTTCCACTGTGCTGGAAAGTTCTTGTTGTTTTTATTAATTTTTATTATTATTATTATTTTAAAAGGGCACTTTTACTTAGGGAATTGAGCTACTGCACTGAAAATGAGATACAGTAAAGGATGGCAGGAATGAAACTGACTGTGGCCCTAGCCTTTTCACTGAAAAACCTGGGCTAGACATTTGCTTTGTGTTACCATACTTGTGAATACACAGATCTGATCTGCACGTAATGGCTGACTATGGTTTGTTTAATCTTATTAGTTGCAGCCACGTGGCAGCGAGCAAACACAATGCCTCCCACACACTCATTGCTTTCACTTTTAATTAGCTGAAATGAACACAGGAATACCGCTTTCCTCGGTTATCGTGACATCTGAACAGGGAACTTAATTTGAACAACTCCAATTGCTCATGGTTTTTGGTGGATTAACTCTGGGTTGTTCAATCCCTAAAGAGCCACGATGCCACGAAAGCCTAGAAACCAGGTGTTCCTGGGTTGTTCATTAGAGCTTACTGAAAACAGAAACAACAAGCATGCCGGAGACAGCACGCTCATTCACTACCACATGGGCCCACAATTCCTGGGTTAAAGATCCTAGGAATTTGCATGATGTGTGAACCAGGTCTAAATACGTGAAGAGGCAAGCAAACGTAATTGTTCAGTGTGAGGAAAAGGCACTTTGTCTCTACTCATTTCAGCTTAAGAATTTCCTGCCATGGATTCAGACTGATCTTTAGCTATTTGCTTATTGCTTCTCAGCTATAAAATGGGACCTCTAAATTATATGTTTATTATATACTTAACTTGCAGAGTAGTCTGTGGTTTGCCTTGCTCCTTTTATGGACTAGATGGACCCTTGGTTTGATCCAGGATGGCTCTTGCTATCTTCTTATGCCCTTTCTGTTTTCACTTTTTTGCTTGTAGTTATTGAGTCCATCAGGCCATACCACTAAGGTGCTAGATTCTGTCCATTATCCCACCCACTTATGCAGATAGCTATGAAATGCTGAAGAGCATGGATCTACCATGAAACTGATGTTGCTATAGGTTAGAGACCACAAAAAGAGATTGACAGCAGCAAACACTGTTACACAGAGAATTCTAGAAGTGCATGGAAGATTTGGGGCACAATCCTGTGAGTATTTAGACAGAAAAAAGTCTTACAACTCCATCCAGCATACATACCATTCTTTCTAAGATATTGTGCATACTTTAACTTTTCTTTAGGAATGCTTTAAGCACTCATTATTTAGGAATAAAGGTCACATGTAAGTTAGTCAGAAAGGTCCCAGTCTCAAAATGACTGAATGATTATATTATTTAAATGCTCTAAACAATTCAATTAAAATGTGTACATTCCAGTTATGAGAATACCGAAGGTTCATATACAGTCCCTTAATTTGAAGTTTTTGCCGTTAAAACATCTAACACAGCCATCTGTTTTATAAGCCAGTAGATTAAATTAAAAAGAAAGCTAATAGTTTTATGCAGAAGTGAGACTAATTTTTAAAGCATTGCCAGCAACAGTGATCAGGGCCATATAACCCTACAATGATAAATCATATCCAAAAACAAAAGGAATTTATGACAACAGAAGCATTTTTCCTTTAAGGGGGAGGAGGGAGGTTAAGTGTAAGATCAAGACAGGAAATTGTTCTTGTTAAGCTGAAATATCATGTAATTGTTTATTTGGGAAAACTCTGATTTACCTTAAACTATGTACAAGGTTGGAATGAGAAGGTCACTGAGTATTAAATTGAAGTCCAGTAGACAACCAAGGTCAAAAGCAAAGTTTCTGAAAGTTTATATTAGAAAGACCTCAAGCTTTTGTATTCACAAAATGCGGCTAAGATTTTCCCTTGGGCAACCCAACTCCACGGCATATGAACTATATAAAACAAAACATGCAAGCTAGAGTGTTGAAGGATATTGAGAAAATCCTACATGTTGTTGGGTCAAAACAGCAAACTCTGGCTGCTTTAAATCTTCCTATAAAGTCCCTGGTGGGGACCAACAAGAGCACTGGATTTGGACCTGGAGACCTCTGTTGATGGGCCAAGTTCAGGCGCTCACTGGGTGGCCTTGAGCAATCACTCTCTCAAACTCAATTTGCCTAGGGGTGGGTGGGAAATAATGATCTCCCTTATACAAATGCTGAGAAGATAAAGAGACTTGTAGAAGCTTTTTACACCTGGGAGCATTCAGTGCCCCCAAACATGAAACCTGAGAGAACAGAGGGTTCCACACTGAAAGGTTTGTATCTTTCCTTTTCCAGCTTATAACTTTGCATGAAATATACTCATTGTGCATATATACGTTTGTATTTTCAGGATAGCAGTCAGGAGATGCAATGTTGTAAAATGTGAAGCAATCCGTGTCAGTCTGTTGGATATTCACACATTTATTTTTATTTTCACATCTCATCTGCAGCAATATGGTTAATGTGTATATTTAAGATGCTTACTTTGAGACGTATCTACTGAAGCAACACTAAAAATTCTGTATTTATTGCAGTAAAGCTATGTATGATCTGTACTAACTGCATTCACAGAATCTTGTTATGCTTTCTTCAGGCATCATGTTAAGAATCAAGAAACCAAAGAAAAAGCCATCTTCTCCTATGCTCCTTTAACCCTCAGCCCCAAATCATCTATAATAATAAAAGGATGTGTGTCCGTCCATCAGCACCATAGCACCAAGAGGCCATGAAGCCTCGACACCTGCAATTTGACATGCATACTAAGGGGATCTTAAGAGTGTGAATCTCAGAGTTATTTTGGTTTTAAAATGTATTAACTAATGTGAAGTTAAATATGCTCATACAGTTGAAGCTTGCAGTAATATCTTCAGCCACTAGGGGCAGACTTCCCTAATCAACTCATAGTTTTTCACTCCATAATTTGAAACCAAGGGAGATTACTAGGCTGGAGTTATATCCCTCCCCCCTACCCTGTGGTGGGGCAGCCCCCCATAGTGGATAGTCTTCCCTCAGGGGCTACAGGGGTGCACCACAGCAGGACCACTGTCTATAGCTCCCAGTGGCATAGCTTCAGTCAGATGGGGTGGTCACAATGTTTCTATCTGACAGCTTATATTTTACTAGATAAAATGAAACACAAATGTAAAATTCTCTGTGAGCCAGGTTTTCAAGAGAAGCCAAAGAACTTTGCCCTGACTCAGAGCTAGATTTTCATAGCTCCCATCTGTCTCATCTATATACAGCTGCTACAACCTAGTAGGAGCCCTTGTAAGAGGGCAAGTAATACTTCAAGGAAAATAAATCCATTAGTAACAACCCAATATAAGTAAAGTTCAAAACAGCTAAACATCTGATCCATGCCCAGACAACTTTCTAGAAGAGGTGGGTAACAGTGTGTAAATAACTGCTCAGCGAACTACATGAATGGGTGATCAGCTCTTTGGTTTTTGCAGGGAGTTGGTGGATGGAAGTTGAACTGACTCTGTATCCCAGATCTGTCAAGGCACAAGAGCCGTGTTTGCTGGCTTTTTATTAGCAAATTTCCAAGCTCTAAAGTCAATGATATTTTGAACTCCCTTCGCAACAGCTGATGCACAAACAAACGCAACAAAATATTTTGAACTGTATGCTTGGGCATGAACTGAGGCACGAAAACCACAAGAAAGTGCCTGACTCAAATGTCCTCAAGAGAGAAATCAGCTCAGAAGCAGCATACAATATATCTTGACATTGTGCTGTTAGTATAAGGCATGAGTAGTCAGCACTTCAACCTAAGAATTGTATTTCATAGCAGGCCCCCCAGATGTGAAAGCAGATTGTTGTTTCTGTTGCTTTTCTAGATATGTATTATTCTTGCCGATAGGATTTCATGACTAGTACACCTTGTCTGTTTCCTGCTTATGCCTTATTCTTATCTAGATTGTGTCCAGCTCTCTGGAGCAGAGGCAAGATCTGTACAAAAGGTTTGACTAGAATTACAGGACATTTCACCTCCACAAGCTGATGCATACTCTGAAAATAAAGGAATATAAATCCAACAAAGAGCCCCCAAAATTCAGATCTGAAAATATCTAACAATAAGAGCAGAATCATACACTGTGCTTTGCAAGTCAAAATGTAGACAGGATAAGGTGCAAGGATGACATCATGTCGATGGCACCAACGAAGCAGATCAGAAACAAAGCAACTGCACTAATTAAATTGCAGCAAGAAATGTCTTCTGCAAGTCAGATGTAAGCAGAAAGGAGAACATGACAAAATGGGGTTGATGATATTTATTTTTATTTTATTTTAACATGTGTATACCATCTCTTCTCATGGAAGTTCAAGATGGCTTACAAAAAAAAATACTATTAAAAACATCTTTTCAATTTATAACAGCATATAAATAAACATGAAAACAGCAGCAGGAAATCACAGACCACCAATAAAAATACTTTTAAAAACCAGAAACAGATTAAAACAGCAAATTAAAATTCCACGTTAAATGCCTCCTTAGAAATGAAGAAAATCCAAATCCAAAATTGGACAATGTCTTTATTTGGACTAACCAATTCTTCAGTTCCCCAGAACTCTTCATGAGGCAAAAAAGCAGGAGATAGGGAAAATGAAGGTCATTAATGAGGAAGTGAGACAGGACTTTCTTAGAAAGGAGCTCCCAGAGCCTAGGCATAGTGATCAAAAGGCCATCTCGCAAATCCCAACTCAGCCTATCTCTGGGGTTGTTGGAACATACAAGAGGGCTTTTGAAGAGGATTCCACTGGGAGGACAGACTAGAATGGGAAACAGTGGTCCTTCAGATATCTTGGTCCTAAATCAGAACTTTAAGTTCATCACCACCACTTTTAATTGTACTGGAAAAGAAATAGGAAACTGTGTCAACTAGGGCAAAAGTAAGCAAACAATAGATCTCCAGCTGTTTTGGACTTAAATTCCCAGCATTCCTGTCCATGCTGGCAAGGGCTTCTGGGAATTGAAGTCCAAAACACCTAGAGCTGCCCACCACTGAATGAGCCAGTCACATGCTCCCTATATACATCCCATTAACAACTGGGATGCTTCAACAGCAACACCAAACACAGGCTGATCTGCATCACGACCCGACAGCTTCAATGTACAGTGCAAACATGAAATAATAATATCATCTTAAAAAAACCTTGACAGACCACACAGGACTTCTACTAAGAATAGGATACTATCTGCACCAGTTCAGCAGCGGCTTCAGACTGGTCCTTAATTTGTTTTTTTAAAAAGCTTTTAAAAAAATAAGTTGATACCAATCATTCTCAGGTTACACTGACTAGCAATATGTTTGAAATACCTATAGTATTTATTAGGTATTCTAAAACTGGACTTCTAACCAATGTCTCTGCAATGTTGTTGTGCTTAAAGTCCAAGAGATTGTTAAAAGTTTTAGATTTAAAATTCTATTATTAAGCATGTCCTGAAACTACGAGAAGTAAAAACAAAATTGCACAAGATTCCTGATCAACATTAGTATGACCAGGGTGAATGTCAGACTGGTAAAAATTTAAGAGTGATTTAAATCATAAATTGAAATGGAACATGCATTTAACATAAACGTTTACATCTGAATTTGTCATTATTATGCTTTTCAAAACTAGCTAAGATTATACTGACATGTGAAAATACACTTTCTCCTCATCACACAGTATTTATCAAGTCTAAGCTTCTAAGGAAAGAAATGTACATTAGAAGTGAGGGGAAGAATTGGGGGAAATTCATTCCACTTCACGTCTTGAAAGCTCTAATTAAAATTCAATATTGCACTTTACATATGGGTTCTTATATGAAACTCCTGTCATGGCTAAGGCTTAAGGTTAACCAGGTTAATAGAGTCCAATAAAACAGCTCTATTGAATTATACCAAGCCACTGTAATACACAGACTGCAATCTGCTTCTCCTTTATTCCTGACCACTGCACTAAGATTTAAGCCAACAATGTGTGGTTAGCATCCAAGAACTATTTATGTGTAGGATAGAAACTTCCAAACGCCACCCCTCTTCCCTTGAAGAAAGTGCATATATTTACACCTCAAATATTTCCCTCCAGTCTGCTATTCCCATTGTCACAGTGTTATGTGTTAACAGATCTGTGCACACTTGCCAAGTATCACTCAGTCAAAACAGAGACACTCCCCTCAATATGGATTCATTTTAAGAGGGTTTTTTATTTCATTTAGCATCAGCCTCCTATCTTTGACGGGTTTTATGAACATCCTTAGACCCAAGAAGCTTTTCAAATTTCATTTTAAGCCGTTCTTGTTTGTGTTACAAAATTATCTCACTCCACACATAAATACATGTTCTACTTTATAGTTATTAAATAAGCCTTAATATGTGTGTGCTTGCAGTATAATAATTGCTGTATGCCTTAACCATGGCTCAGGCCTACCTGATTTATACCTAGTTCCTCAAACACATCATATAACTTTCCTGAATACCAGCAGTAGACTCCTCCTACATCAAACCTTTCTCTTCTCTTTTCCCAACATGAACAAACTGAACTTAGAGGGCTAGTCTTCACATTACTTCAGACACAATTTTTGTTTTCCAAAGATTTTCTTTCCCTTTTAGAACATTTATCTACAATCACTAGAATCCTCAGTTCAACTCATCTTGGATAATTGTCAGACTTCCTTCCATGTTCTTTAAAAGAAGCATTATGAACGTACATATAGCCTTATTGACACTACATATCACAGGAGTGAAGGGAATGGATAGACCCCACTAACTCCAATCCCCATTCATCTGGTACAGCTTTACAGGAATGTAAGGATGGAACCAGAGGTCACAATTCCACTCCTGACTACACATACTAGATATGTTGCATGAGAAGGGCTTAAACTACTGATTAATTTCCTTTGGGGTGATCAGCCTCTGTTAATTCTGCTTCTGAAGGTCACAGCACCGTTCAGAAGACACATTAAACCACGGCTTTAACCATAGTGAATAAGGCTTTTTACCTTGTTCACTGTGGTTAAAGCCATGGTTTAAAGTATCTTATGAACCGGACCCACTTCTTCTTCTAGGATAATTTGCACATTTATCTTTAAAATATTAAATTCCAGATCCAGTTCTGAAGGCTAACCCAATAGTCTATATATTAAATTTTATGTATGCCAGTCCCAAGTTTACATAGGGGGTCTTTAAAAAAAAAAGCACCGGAGGCAGTGTTATAAACACTGAATCAGGACAACTCAACTGAGAACTTGCATGTTGCGACTTTAGATTCAATAGAACTGATGTTTGCTGAAGGTAACATGGGACTATATCGGCATACTTTAAGCCTGCAAGTCAAATTACACACATACTGACCCACCTCACAATTCACAGTTTTGTTATGTCGATAAAACATGGGCTGAATTACAAGGTAGCTATGCAGTGAGGCAAGCACATGACTGTTTCAGCATATGAAGAATGCTGAAAAGATACACGCACTAGTTTTTATTGTGTGAATCAGTTCTTGATGAAATAGGAGCTTTTAGAACAGCACTAAGGGTGCCTCTTCACAAGAGGTTTAATGCTCTTTGAAGTCTCATTAAAAAATTTACCTCCACACCAGCGGAGCGCAAATGGGGCGTAGAGGCACGTTATCTCTCCGATTATGCACATTATCGAATGTGTGTTAAATCACGAGTTTTATTTTGCTCCGTCCGTTAAAGCGCATTTTGACTGTGTGAATATGCGCTTATGCGCATTAACTACTTGTAAACCGTATTTTGGACATCCGTGAGTGCGCTTCGCCGCCTCTCGCCGCCTCTCGTGCAGAGGCATTAGGCGTAAATGCGCTTCTGCGATTATGCGCATAATCGGCTAACCAGGTGCAAAAGTGAATCCTTGTAGAGGGGACCTAAGTTCCACCATCACTTTGAGCTGCCCTAGAGCAGTTTTGGGTCCCCTCTACTGCAACTCATGATACCATAAACTGAGGAACGCCAACAGGGAATGATAAAATAAGGGACAGTGGCCAATGCAACATGAACACTAATGTAAATCACACAGCGCTAGCATAAGGTCCCAATAATTAACAGGTGCGATGGGATTCCATGGAAAACTCACTGTGCTAGCTCACGCTACTGGCACTGCACTTGAGGTCCCTTACACTAGCGCAACATAATTTATGTTGGTGCTTGTGTTGCATTAGATATTGCCCAAGGTATGAATCCCCACAAGTTAGAAAGGTGAAATTGACACAAAATTACTCTCTATTGCACCCTGAGAGGCCCTGACCTAAGGAAGATGGAAGCAGCAGTACTTAATTTCTACCACAACAACAGCAAGTAGGAAGCTGCCTTGTACCAGGTCAGACTATTTGTCTTTCAAACCCAGGAATGTCTAGTCCAACTGGCAACTGTTTTTCTGAGAACTTTCCCATCACCTACTACCTGATGATGGATCTTCTAACTGGAGATTGCTGGCAATGAACTGGACCTTCTGTATACAACGCAGGTGCTCTACTCCAGAGCGACCACCCCTCCCCAAAAAGACTCCTCCCCACCTCCTCTTGCCAATTTACCCAGGGAACAGGGGAGTTTACTGAAGAGACTAGGGAGAGACCAGATTTCTTTCTGTCTGCCCTTACAGCTCTTCCCTCCCTCAGCGCTTTTCTGTCTAAAATGAGCGGTTGAAAGCAGCCAAGCTTGCCAGGAAGCCATGCCCTCTGACCTGGAAGCCTTTAGGGTAAATCCCGGGTGAGGTGGGCTGATATTTAACAGTGAAAGAAAGGCACTCTGCACATGCTCCGAGCTACTCTTCTTTATTATCACGTCACCAGACCTCAGCCCTAGCAACAGATTTAGGGCTTACATCCAAGCCCAGGTAATATAGGGCATTATAACGGAGGAAAGCCCGCTGAGGGAGGGAAGACTGCCGAGCACTAACAGCGGCCAGAAGCTGCTGGGGAAAGGGCGGCGGCGGCGGCCACAGCGCCTGACGACAGGGGTCCCTGCAGGGCTTGGCACAAGAGCCTCCAGGAAGGAGCTACGTTTCCCGCAAGGCGCGCGCACGCACACACACACTCAGATACGGACACACAGAGGCGCAGCCAGCGGCCGCCTCTTCCCCGTCACGCGGAGCTAAACGCGGTCGCGCCAACAACCTCCCCCCGCTTCCAATCCGTCCGTTCCTTCCTCTCCGCACCGAGGCGAGCTGCGCTTTGATAAAGCTTCCACAGTGGGAGCTCTTGTCCCCTTCCCCCTGGTCCGGCCTGCCGTTATGGAGAGCTTGGCAGGCGGGCCAGCTAACTAACTAGGCCCGCTTGTCTTCTCCTCCTCCTCCTCCTCTCGCCGGCCAGCTCTTCTGACCTGCGGCGCCGAGCTGGCAAGCGTGCCCTGCGTCCTCCCCGCGCACGGAGCCTTCCCCGCCCGCCCAGCTTGGCTCTTTGCGCGGCCCTGGCTCTTTACCCCACCCAGAGGGGAAACTCACCTCCTCCTTGTTGGTTCCTCTTGGAGGCCGGCAGGAGCGACGCGATAGCTTCCCGGCTCCTCCCTCTCGCTCTTCACCTCGACGCGGAAGGGAAAGCCGAGCGCCGCCGCCGCCGCGGTGGTGGCGGCAGCGGCAGCAGCCCCACATCTCTCTGTCTTGCGCGCGCTGCAGCTGTTTGGGGGTAAAGCGCGTTTCAGAAACCTTACGCGCTTGCCCTGCTTTTCTTCTTCACTCGCCTCCTCCACCCAAACAACAACAACAACAAAGAGCCTTCATATGGCTCCTTAAAGACTAACACGTTTAGTCTGGCATATGCTTTCGTGGTCTATAGCCCTCAGCATCAGATGCGCGCACACACACACACACACACCCCAACAAAGGCTAGTAAGTAGCCTGCTTTCCTGAGCCTTTCCAGCTGTGCTTACTCAGAAGTAAGTTCCGTTAGTTTCAATGGAATTTACTTCCAGGTAACTAAGTATGTTTAGCTTTTTTCAAAAAAAGTACGGGGACGGGAGGTAATAATGTACTAGAAAAGAGCATCCTGCAGCCTTCCTAACCTGATGCCCTCCAGGTTAGGAAGATCCTTTGGACTTCGACTTCTATCGGCACAAGCCAGCAGAGCCAAAGGTCAAGAATACTGAGAAATTGGGAGCACCAGCTGAAGAAGGCTGGCATAGGCCCCCTCCACAAGGATGCGCTTTTGCGCCCGGTTCGGCGATTATGCGCATTATCGCGGAGGCGCATTTACTCCTAATCCCTCTGCACAGGAGGCGGCGAGAGGCGGCGAAGCGCATTAATTGATGTCCAAAAAGCGCTTTACAAGAAGTTAACGCGCATAATCGCTTGTTCACACCGCAAAAATGCGCTTTAACGGCCGGAGCAAAATAAAAGTCGCTATTTAACGCGCATTCGAAAATGCGCATTATCGGGGAGATAACGCGCCTGTACGCCCGTTTTGCGCTCCGCTGGTGTGGAGGTAAAATTTATAATGAGCCTTCAAGGCTCATTAAACGTCTCGTGTGGAGGAGGCCATAGCGTGTTTCGGAACTAAAACGCTTTTTATTGATCTTTTCTTTGGGGTTTCTGTTTGCCATTTAGATTTGCCACTTCCCTGGGCCCTATGGAGCACAGCCCAAGATTGTACTGTTCGGTTATGAAAGACTAATATGGAATAACTAAAGAAAACATACACAATATTTCTCCATGTCAATGAAATGATGTGATTGTGGTTGGAAAGGAGACTCCTTTTGGCTCTGTCATAATCACTAGTGCATGCAAATAGGACGATTGTGTGTTAGGAGGTAACTAACTACAATTTAAACTAGATTAGCCACATCCTCTTGCACTTCTTTACTGATCACCCTGGAAAAAACAACCTTCAAATGTATAGCAACACTGAAGGACAGATTCATGCTTCTCTGATGTGTAGCACCTGTTGAACTGTATTCCTTAAAGCCTGACTATACATAATCATTTGGAAATTACTCCTAGGGAAATGTGAAGAAGATTGCAACCATTAAGTTCCAAACTTTACTGTAAAGTTATGGATACATGCAGTAGACCTATGGGAGCAAACCAACTCCCCTTCAAGCATTGGTGTTGAGAGGGAAAACCAGCATTAGCCAGATGGGTAGAAGGTATATCACCATATGTTTTTGACTTCAATTCCCAGAAACCCCTGCCAGCTCCCAATTTCTCGGTATTCTTGATCTTTGGCTCTGCTGGCTTGTGCCGATAGAAGTCGAAGTCCAAAAAATCTGGCGATTTACTTTTTGCCCACCACTGCCATAAAACACATATCAGACTTTTGTGTAAAATTTTAGCTCTACAATTAGAGCTCTGTAGAAAAGTCACCCCGCTAGTGAAGACCCTTCATATGCTAGGATGGATGGTTACAGTGCAATCCTATGCATGTTTACTCAGAAGTAAATCCCACTATGTTCAGTGGACCTCGTACATCAGGATGGATCGGATTGCCACCTCTGGAAACATTTTGGAAATACAGTTTCTCTCATCAGTGGTCCATTGTGAGAAGTGGTCTGCCTCTGCCAAGCTTTTCCTATCATGCAACTATTTAAATAGCATTATGATCAGAAGCTCCTAGTAATCCTCTAACATGGATTCTCAGACTTTCTCCCTGCAGTGTCCACTCGAAAGAACTGAAAAATCAGTGAGGCCCAACAGCCACAAAATTACTGAAGCCCACCAACGTGGGCAGAACTAGTCATAAAATGGTGGCAGGCAGAGGTGGTGTTAGATATAATTGGCTGATAATCATGCGTTTCATTTTCTATTGAAGTCTAATACATCTTTTAAAATGACTAAATTCTTTGCCATAGTGAATTCCTTCTGGCAGGGAGTCCCATAGGTAAACTAAATTAAGTACAGGCCTATACTCTGGAGAGGTATCATGACTCAGCCTTTAGGCAGAATTTGCTGATCCAGCAGCTGTAAGTCAGGGATGTCAAACCTCTTTCAGGCCAAAGGTCCAATTCAGTTTTAGAGAAGCTGAATACCAGTAGAGATAGAAGCCAAAATACCATCATATTGAAGCTTAAATCTCTTGCAGCTAGTAACTGAGCCTTCAGAGAGGCATTTCAAACTTTTAGAATGGTAAAAACATGCAAAAGCTGAGAAACTATTGAGCAAGAGTGCATTGCCACCTGAAGGGCCAGATTGGGACCCCCTATATATGTATGATTAGGCTCATGAGCATGAAATTGGACACCCCTGCTCTAAATGGAGAAGAATTTTTATTTGATGTTTTTCTTCTTCCTTACATGCCTTTCAAATCATTTTATTTACTCGTGTCCTGTTATTTCTTCTGTTTTCCTTTCATGCTTAACTTCTACTCCATCCCCATATGCCACTTTGTTTCATTACTCCTTCCTGTGGCTTTTACATTTACTTTCTGCTTTAACAGCTTCTCATCCCCTTCCTCTCTATTCCCAGTTTATTATTATTATTTAAAAATATTAACCTTTTATCTGTCTAATATAGTTCAAAGATCCCTCTTGCCCTTTTACCTCAGGAAGAAAACCCTTCCCTTTCCTGAATGTCTCTTTTGCCCAAACACCTTAACTCATTTCCAATAGCAGCAAGAAAATGACTTGGCTGCGCCCTAAATTATACTACTATAATGATGAAATATTGGAATAATGAAGAGTGGATTTTTTGTGTGGAAGGCCTGTAAGCTTCATTAAGTTCTGGCATTCAGAATTCCTAGGATCGGAATTCTTTCATTATAGATGCATATATTTTGCACTAGACTCCAGGTAATGAATCCCAGGGTTTTAATAATAATAATAAAAAATAGATCCTGCAAGCCTAACTTCTTCCCATTTCTGGTCTAAGCAAAATTTCTGAAATGCTCCCTATAAATGCTGCCTATCTCCTTGTAACAGAGGTAGGTGGTCAAATTAGCTCCACTATGCCCCCTCGTTAAGGTCTGCCTGCTAAAACAGCAAAAATGCTACCTTTTAGGTTGGGTTTCTGATTCACATATCTATTGTCAAAGTCAAACCCAGCATTGAATAACAGGGAATTTGGCATAGTCATAGAGAGATTAATTGGATGACAAATTAAATCATTGAACATGTAGATTTGTGTGGCAAAAAGGGTTTGCCTGTTTAAACACTCCCTGCAATGAGCAGGGGGTTGGACTCAATGGCCTTATAGGCTCCTTCCAACTCTACTATTCTATTATTCTATGAAACACCCCACTCCCAATGAACCTGATGAAAAGGAGTGGGGGAAACAGTGAAGTAAGGGCAGACTGCAGATATTAAATCCCTAGTGGCTATTATCTGTAGCTTTTGTAGATTAGAATGAGACAGCCCTAGCCATTGGTTCAGCTTCTGCTATGGTATAGAATGTGTATAAAAATTCCAGCTGTTCAGAAGTTGAAACAAACTTAGTGCATTACATATAGTGAGAAATAGAATTGTTTGTAGGAAATGGTATAAGAAGCAGGCTGCAGAGAAAATAATTTGTGAATGTTTTTGCTGTTTTAATTTTTGTAATTTTTTAAAATTGTTTTAATCCTATGTAAACCACCCAGAGAGCTTCGGCTATGGGGCGGTATACAAATGTAATAAATAAATAAATAAATGCATTGTGACTGAATGGGGTTGCTAAACTGAGCTTTATACCTGCACCAGTTCCAAAACAGCAATAGTGTGGTATCCTGGCCACACTTAAGGGCTATGGGGATAGAAGAGGGCTATCCTGTTTAGTGGAAAGGTGAAACACACATCCTCCCCACAAAAAAATTTTTTTTAAAGAAGTTTGCAAAACAGCAGGGCAAGGAGAAGGAGCCTTGCTGACATTGGCCACTTTAAAAGGCTTTGTCAATACTCTATTGAGTATAGAGTAAGAGATTGGTCAGTCTCTAAGGAATACAAATCAATAATCAACAACAACAAAAATCAGAAAAGTAAATGAAAGCTACAGCCCTAGACATCCTTACCTGGTAGTAAGCTGCATTGAAAACTATGGGACTTGCTTCTGAATTGGCATGTATAGGATTGCACTATGATGGAGCTGGCATAGTTAGGGAAGTTTATTGTTATTAGTGATGTTGTAGGTACTACCTTCTTTGTGCTCATGGTATTCAGCCAAATCAAGAGCTTCATCACACCTACTTCCCCGCCCCCCCCCCCCAGTTTGCTTCTGCTGGTTCCCCCTCCGTTTCCTATGCAAGTCTAGTATTTTGAATCACATGTGGTCAGTATTGCTACAATACCTCAGCTTGACCTGTTCCAAATTTGTGTTTCGGACTTTGCCCGTTCAGGGATAAATCGAAAGAGAAACGAGCAACTGCGGGCTCAGGGTGAGAGAACAGCATGGCGGGGACGACATCATGCGAGTCCAGCAGGCCTATCCGGATGAATTTTAAATGTTTTAATGATGTGTTTCTCTTGTTTTAAAATTTTTAACTTTGTCATGTTTGTATCTGTATTGTGTTCCCCGCCTCGATCCGTAGGGAGAGGTGGGTTATTATTATTATTATTATTATTATTATTATTATTATTAAAAAGTGGATCATAGTCGCTGTGGGTGTGCATCAAACCGTGCATGTGTTAAACACCATATTCTCCAAAGCAATTGTAAGATGGGGAGCGAGATGCAACATTTTGAGTGCTGGGACAATGTGGATCTTTCCAGGGGTGCCATTTAAATATTGGGACCACTACAGCTTCACTGACCTGCTTAGATGTGTCATCACCAACTGCTCACCCAGTAGCAAGACTCTCTTCATAGCTATTATATGCTGCCCTTGCAAGAGGAATGCTTTTTACCAGCCCTCAAACTGCAGTTGCTAATAAAAATAATCCTTGTTTCCAGGACTCTTCCATAGTCTAAAGTTTGAGGAATATGGCCATGAAAATATCACAGGGATTATTGGCTGGGACATTGGTGTGAGGGGACAGAAGTCAATTTGTGGCAACAATCTGATGTTGCTGAAACATTCCCCTTTTTGAATCTGCTCCTGATCTCTCCAGCAGTCAAACACACATAGCCAGTGTTTCCTACCTGCATCTGACTAGGGTGACCATATGGAAAGGAGGACAGGGTTCCTGTATCTTTAACAGTTGTATAGAAATGGGAATTTCAGCGGGAGTCATTTGTAGGCATGCAGCACCTGGTGAAATTCTTTCTTGCAGGAGCTATCCTAGAGTGACCAGATACAAAAAAAGGCAGGGCTTCTGCAGCTTTAACTGTTGTGATGAAGAGGGAATTTCACCAGGTGTTGCATGCATGCAAATGACACCTGCTGAAATTCCTTTTTCTAGACAACTGTTAAAGATACAGAAGCCCTGTCCTTGTCATATGGCCAACCTAGCATCTGATGAAGTGAGTTGTGTCACATAAAAGTTTATGCCACACCAGAATCAACGTGTTTATCTTTATGGTGTCACCAGATTCTTTGTTATTTGCAATAATCTCATGATGGAGTAATGCTCATGACACTTGCAATTGTGTATGACAGAAGTACAATATTTGCCTTAGAATCTCGGTCTTGTTCTTTCTGCCATATAAAACTAGTGGGGGAATTGCTGTTTCCACAAGGTCTCTCTTAATTCAGGGAATATTTTTTATTATTAAATGTATGTATTAGTGTGGCATCATCAGGAAACAAAATCTTAAAACGATTTTAAACTATTACCCCCTCCACCCTTTGGTTTGGGGCATAAGCTTTTTAAAATTATTATTATTTCTCATACTCATGTGCTTCTGTGCTTCCTGCTATAATCTAGAAGTGGAAGTGCCAAACTATCACAAGACTGGTAGTTCCTACATATTTTTAAGTAGAAGCAGGAAGTATTCAATAACCATATGAGAATAATAATTTCCATTCACTGTATAGCCCTTGGTAACTGCTCATCCCCAGACTGATAAGCTTTCTCTATTCTATTTACCCCACTGGAAAATTGCACATTAGACACAATCCAGAGAAATCTTAGCATACTTTTGCCCAGTTAAAATAAACGGTAGACTGATGTGTATAGCTGTGGTTTTTAGTGTCTCTAACTTGACTGGATTGTGCCCACTGACTAAAATTTTCTGCATGCATGACACTATTCTGGTCATTATTCCTCAGACTGACATGCGAGTTAACCAAATAAATATCTTTTTGCAAAGCTTACTAATGTTAAAGAAATTATTATTATTGTTTGTTTTTTAAAAAAATATATTTGACTTTGTTTTTCCTTTGCTGTTCTTTATTTGTTTTTATCAGAAATGTGTGTTAATTTTTAATTCTTCATTTGAGGTACCTTCTGCCTTATATTCAGAGAGGGCTAATAGCTACAGCTCCCATGAAAATTCAACTTTGGGTATTCAAGTGAGAACAGTTTGTGGCCATAAGCTTCTCTTGGGGTCCTGTGGATACAATACCATTTTCTAATTGGCCATCAGGCTGTAGACAGATATTGTAACAGTTTCTTTAGAATATTTTTCTACTTCTGTTAATTTGCATACCAATGAAATAAAAAGGCACTTCCTGCCAGTAATTACTTGGACCCTGAATTCAAAGAAAGCAAAAGGCTACAGCATTATGGCAGAGGGATGGTACCAAGGAAGCTGCAGAAAGGAATCACTCCTCTTGCACTCAGAAAGTGCTTTTGATTTAGAGTTTTAGGTTGGCAACATTTTACCACTGTGTGACAGGGATTAACTATTTTCCTGGTCTAATAAGTTTCCCTCTAATGAGTGCTTTCATTACTTTTTTCATCGCAAAGCACCGGATCTGTCCTAGATCCAGCATGCTGCTCTAAGGTGGGTATTCTCCCCTAAAGAACAACGGTGAAGAGAAGTGAAATAAAGTATAGGAATTCAGTTATTTCTTTGCCTAATGCAGCATGTTGAGCATTTCAACCATAGCAAGGCACCCAGGACTTGAGGCCACATCATCAAAACTCCTTCACATTGGTTCTGAATGTTCCGCACTGTTTCTCCTCATTTTCTTCTGTTTTCCCTGCTTGCTATTCCTGATGCTATTGGTTGATCAGCTTTGATGTTATACTGTATTAGCAGGGGAATCATGGCCCTTCTGACTACCCTTAGCTTAGCTGTTTTGGTGTCCAGAAGTTGGCCTCAGATAGACATATTGTTCACATGTAACACCAACTAATGAGTTGTTTAATCCATGAATTGGTAGGGCTGCACAAGACAAACAACCCACAGTTTTAATCCAACAACAAACCCTGGGTTAAACCTCTGGGTTGTTTGTCCCTCAAGAACTCAAGCGTCCGTGCCATCCCACTTTTCCCTCCCAATCGGACAAAAACTGGGGGGGGGGGTTACTTGTGTTGACTCGGGGAGGGGTTCACTACAAGGACAACACCCCCAAGGGTCTGATCCATCCTTAAAATCCAGGGGATCCCTTTGTGAAATCAGAGAGGTGAAGCATTTTCCCATTTAAAATAAAAATAAAATTTCTTCATGGTGCTATAGCACTGTTCTGATGGATTGACTGACTGACAGCTGTCAGAGAGATCGTGTTCCTCTTCAATGCTCTTACGTTATGTTTTCACTACTTCCCCCATTCTGTCAATGTTTCATCCTCATTCTGGTCAGCTGCTTTTCCCCCTTTTTAAAAAAATCTTCATGATGCTATAGCACTATTCTGTTATAGAGCTATTGCGAAAGACTGACAAAATAATATTTAAAAGTCCATTTACGCAAATTGCCACAACATGATTTTTTTTTTTAAAAAAAAAAAAGATGAACCAATGACAGAGCCTCCAAAGTACTATTTGGGCACCCTTAGAGGGGCTGCTACTGATGAAGGAGGCTTGAGGCGGCTTGGTCATAATCAGAAAGAGTAGCAGAGGGTTTTGCCACTTTGGCCAAGTGACTCAACCTACATTGGATTGAGTTTCCTGGATTTGGATGATACGCCAACCCAGTGTGAGTAAAACAAATACTAGAATAAGTCATTGGTTGTTGCCATGACTTTTTTCAAAAAATTAATCCACTCTGCGGGAAGCTCTCTGGGTACATATGTCATGCTAACCTTTCATGGATTGTTCCAGACAATGACCCATGATGTGTTGGCATGTCATGTGAATTCAGTCAATGGGGCTATTAGGTTAAGAAACATTCTATATTAAATTAAACCACTTAATGTATACTCCATGAGTGTCACCTTGCAGATGTAGGTCAGTAACAGTGTTGGAGTATTTTGCCAGAAAGGGATGAATAATACTTGACACTTATAAGAAAACAAAAAGTTCTGTAGTGTCTGGTGCAATAAGCTATGGATCTTTTTGGTATGGATCAGGCTTAATTTTTTTTATTTAGAACAGCAAAAAGTAGGAACTTGTCCCTAAATACAAACATAATTTTATAAAATATATGAACTCCAATTCCAAGTAGGTAGTTAAAGTTGTTCATGTCACCACAGTGTTTCAACAGCAGTATGTGAAAGTACTTTGGAAGAGATGGAATATGAAAAAATACTAACTATGTTTCCAAATTAACTGTAGATCTGCTCCACCTGGCCAATGCAATTTATGGAGATTGTGCCAGAGTCTCCATAAATAGTGGCTATGTTCCCCAAAACATATACACTGTCACAGGAATGGAAGTTATAACTAGATGTCTCTCATGGGATAAAGTTTGTATCTGGGAGTGGAGTTTAGAAAACTCAGGGTAAAGTCTGGTAGTCTCCATTCCTCAGAAAAGTTAGTGATAGTCCCCAACATTTAGATGCTAGTTGATCATTATACAGACTCATAATATTATAAAACATATGGGCACTTATATTCTGTGGAGCAGCAAAATTCAGAGAGAATAACTGCTCCTTTAAAAAATAAGGAACATCCAGTATCCAAAAGGAGAACAGCATAGTCCTTCACCTCTAGATGTTAAGGCCATGTTCAGATAGACATACAGTCTAGTTGGTCAACTATCTTGTCACAGATAATCACAGTACTGGATGTTTTGAGAGACATATATACAAGATAAAAAGCAATTCTGGAATTGCCATGTGTGTGTTTGTGAGTGTGTATCTGTTCACTCCCTGCTTATGTCAGTAAAAGATGTGTGGAGACCCTGAGAATAAAGATGCATTTAAGGATAGCCTTTATAACGCATCATGCTATTGTGTGCTATAGGTCAATGTGCATCCTATTAAAATGATTTTGTTATTGCTTGAAACCTAGTTCCAGTTTTACTCCTTGTATTTTGGGAAAGATTATGTAACACTCTTCAGTTTTCTGTTTCCACACAATTTGTACTATGATATACCTGTCAGTTATCTATTTTCCGAACCAAAAGGTCTTGCAGAAGTTTTAAAAATGAATTTTCATACCTTTTAATCTCTTGTGCTGCCCTCCTTGTTAATGCTGTCAGAGCTAATTTAAGCATTTAAGCATTAGGCATAGAGACCACTGGGGGGGGGGGGCAGGAATCTGCGTTGTCACAGCACTTCAACCCCACTTTTTTGTTTTAAAAAATACAATCTTACACTGTGAAGAAATATCATTGGCAATGGTGGTACTGGCATATAGGCAGTCATAGGATCATAAGGAGCAACCTTGAACAGAGTCACAGCAATGGCCCATCTAGCTCAGTATTGTCGACACTGACTTAGACAGGATTCCTTCATAGCCCTAACTGAATATGCCAGAGATTAAATTTGCATGCAAACCAGGACATATTGACCTGTTTTGCATGTAACTGCTGCAAATCGTTGTTTCCATGGCCATTTTGAATATTCAACCCCTGGTCAGGCTGATCAGGGGTTGCTATGTGTTGTCTGAACCCAGACATTGTAGATTAATCATGGGTTAAACAATCCACAGTTAACCTACAATTAGTATGTTGGTTGACTGTGAGTTGTTTAACCAATGATTCAGCTGTACTGTCTGGGTTTGGACATCATGTAGCAACTCCCAATCAGGCTGATCAGGGGTTGAATGTTCAAAAAGATGTGTGAACAGCTCCTCTGCATGCAAAGCCTGTGCTCTCCCATGTGCTCTTACAATCCCTTCCGTTTGCACTGCACATGCCCGGGGCAATATATACAATGTGGAGCTTTTAAATGTTACACCCATTCTGTGGAGCACCACAAAGCAGAAAGGCTTTGGGACCCCAACACATGATGGCTGTAACATTTTAATTGGGCCTCAGTTCTGTTCTTTCATTTCAAGATAGGACAATAGGGGTGGTGCACAGCTTAATATGTCAGCTCACCATGACCATACATTGAAGAATTACAGTATGTGCTTTGTTACCTTCAATTGGAGCTTCAAGTTTTAATCTCTTTAACTGGCTGATTAATCAACTAAAGCTTTAGTCACAGATTTAAGTCTGCATCATGATTAATCAGTGGGGCTGAGACTGAAAGGCACACCATCATACAGGCAGCACAGATGGGTCTGCAAGCTTCCTTCACCTTGTGTCAGATTTGATGAAGACATGTAAAGATGGGCTTCCACTTTGCATCAAGAGAGAGCAGAAATTTTGCTCAGTGGGGCTTTCGTTTTAGTAGGCATGTATAGGAGTACAGCGTACATCGGTTGAGTTAGAAAATAATATTTAATTGTAATTGATACTCAGCTAGGATCAAACAGTTGAATAATCAACAAAAATGATTTATCAGGGGAAAAAATAACTTGACAGTCCTGCTTTCTATTAGGATTGTTACCTTATTAAATCAATGATAGTCAATTAATCTATGAGTTTTAGTTAATGAGGGTGCAAT
This sequence comes from Anniella stebbinsi, assembly GCA_029215795.1. NCBI lineage: Eukaryota > Metazoa > Chordata > Lepidosauria > Squamata > Anniellidae > Anniella > Anniella stebbinsi. The sequence goes on along the minus strand of JARDYH010000001.1, from coordinate 234,144,093 downwards.
CCGATGCAGTTTTAGACAGGAAAAGGTCATGCTGGCTGAGGTATGCTGGGAGTTTGTAGGATATTTATTTATTTATTTATTTATTTATTTATTTATTTATTTATTTATAGAATTGTTCCCTAAATTGATTATGGAAGCTCCCTGGGAGTGCAGCTAAAGGGCCATAGCATGGAGCATAAGTACTGCTCTGCCAGTAAAGAGAGTGGCCTGCCAATGCGACAGTACATCCACCTGTGGAGGTCTCTCCAGCATGGCTCTTGAAAGCTCCATGCCTGTTGCTGTCCCACCAGCAGTTTTCTGCCAGCAATGTTGGCTAAAACTGGGCCTTCCAGGGGCATTTCAGCAGAGGCTATGGTCAACAGGATCCTAAGCTTCCTTGGGCAGTATCCAACTGTGTCATTCTGTTAGCGCAAATGAAATTACAGTAGCAGAAACTAGGTTCTGAGCTACGTGCAAGAGAAGAATCCAACTAAAGTTACATTTGTACAAGCACGGCTACACATGTGGTGCTGTATGGTGCTTGTGAAATATCTTCCTCAACTGCTTGCACAATTGGCAGTGCAAGCATAATGGGCAACTACTTAGGCAACAGAAAGATTGAGTGGAGCTCTCCTAGCACTATTTGAGTTTGTAGAATGACACGGTTGGATACTGCCCCTCCCCCCCCACACACACACACACCCAACCAGGCCCTGAAACTATGCCAGGCCTGGAGCTAGTATAGTTAATTCCTTCCCACTGTGGTCAAATGGAGGGAGAAATAAAAAGAAAAAACAAACTCCCAAAATAGAAACATCGCTCCATTCACCTTTTGCCCCGACCACGGCAAGTCTGACAGGACTTTGGATGTGGTGGATGCTCCGCCATGAAATTACACCACCCGCCAGTAACATAGAATGACTCTGCCAATCAGTATGAATTCCTACAGAAGAAAATAAAAACGATCGTTCTAAAGAAAATGTATACTTTGTGAATGATGCACTCTCGTCACAGCAGGCATTTTATTAGAAGAGGGATTCTTCCTTCTCCCGCACAAGGCAGACTGTCCCTTCTAAGGTGGCACTTGCATTCTGCAATATATTCTGCAATATATTCTGCCTGATCAACTGGGAGCAACTTTTTAGTCAATCAAAATGCATAATAGATACTCGAAAAATTAATTAAGATTATATATATATATATATATATATATATATACACATACACACACACACACACACACCATCCTTCTTCCTTTTTAGATACAAGGTAGTATGCAATAAATAATAACACAAAATACAATAAAGCAATTAATAAAATCCATAAAACCTAAGTTCCAATGGAATACAATGCTGTAGTACACAAAAAGTTTTTTTTTCCTGGCACTGAAAAGACTGTAAAGTTGGTTTCACACAAACTTGTATAGGGACAATATTCCATAGCTGAAATAATTGAACAAAGGGCTTGGAGGATCCATTCCTGGCTGAGCCCTTTTCTCCATGCAAATATCTCTGTGCCTATCGCTGCATGGAGAGAAGCAAAATGGATAGGGGGCTGAACTGGAGGAGGGGAGGGGAGGGGATTTGGGAGCAGAGCCCCACGCCTGCCCCTGATGCCTCTCTGGTGTAGCCCAGTCACCTCATTTTGCCAGGTTTTGCTATAACTTCAGTCTTCCACTCCTGCACTTTAGTAGTCATAGAACTTTCCAGTACATAAATGTAGATTATCAATCTCAAGGGCTATTTTAATAGCTCTTCTAGTACAATCAGTAAAAAAAAATAAAAAAAAAATTAAACATCGTCTCTTCCCATGATATTACTTGTAAAAATTTTCTGCTTGTTTTCAATTAGTGTTACCAATTCAAGATCGGACAACCAGAAATACCTGATCTCTGGTGATCTGACTTGTAAACCCCTGAGAATGGAAAATATATTTATTAATGAACCACTGACATATTTACCTATTTAACTATCAGTAATTTAATTATCGATCAAGTCTGTCTCATGGATCTTGCCCCTCACTGAGGAATTGATACTTCAGGATGTTAAGCACACTTCGTTCCGATACAGAAAAGTACAGGTGGTACGCAGACAATAGTTTGTTCTTGTAGAGGGCAGGTAACTGCCACATCAGTTATATTATTTGTCCCTTTTCCAAATACCACTTCCAAGCAATTTAGAAGGTTAATGATAAATAATTTAATTGCCGATGTGTAAGTAGAAAACATTGTGCAAGAAATTATGCCAGGGGACGGGGAACCTTTGATCCTCCAGATGTTGTGCACTCCAGCTCCCATCAGCCACAACCAGAATAGCCAATAGTCAAGGATGCTGGGAGTTATTATACAATAACATCTGGAGGCCTAAAGGTTTTCCACCCCTGCCTTATGCACATACCTGGACTCAAATAACTTTATTTTAAAGAAGTAGTGAGCAGCTATGTCCGTTCTTACTCTATAGCAAATGCAGAGCCCCAGAATTTGGCTTGATGCCCGGTTGCCCGATTATGCGCATCTTCTCACCATCGCTTTTACGCCTAATTCCTATAAACGACAGGTGGTGAAGCGCATTACCGGCAGTATGAAACGCGCTTTAAAGTGGTTGAAATGCAGAGAATCGCTTGTTTACATGGTCATAAGGAGCTTTAACTCCCGCGGAAAATTAAAACTCGATATTTAACGCGCATTTGATAATCGCATAATCGGACAGAAAAAGCGCCTCGACCCCCAATTTGCGCTCCGCTCTTGTAGAGGTAAACATTTTAATGCGCCTTGAAAGAGCTTTAAATCGCTCTTGTAGAGGCACCCCCAGTCTGGTTTGGGACCATAGCTTGTGGGTAGGAGTGCTTTAATCCATTCGTTCTCTGATTCCCAATCTGTGTTGGGGGCCTGCATCCATAATTTCCATTGCCAAAAATGTGATTCTTTCATTGCTAAAAAGTGATCCTTTTGAGTAAGAAAGTTTGAAAGGTGTAGTTTGGGCATTTAAGGATCTTGCTAAATGGAGCAAACCTAATCGCCTTCCCACAGCCTCCATTCGCATAATCCAAGGCACAAATTTTCATTTACCTATTGGGCTGAATCTGGGAACTCCCTTCTGTGGACAGAAGGGCTCCACTCACAGAAAGTACCTCTGCCCAATTCTGAGGGAAACCCTTCCCACACTGCAGCTCACCCTATTAGGCAGGATCCCCCTGCCCATCTGTAGCATTTTTTGGAGATTAAAGGGGCTGCTGTGGGCAGGAGGGGGTGGAGAAGTGCACATCCATCAGCCCAGCTGCATGTACCTAAGGCCTTTATCACACAGACCATTCCCCCCCACCCCAGGATTGCTTCTGCGTGTTCCCCCTCCGTTTCCTATGCGAATGTAGCATTTTGAATCACACGTGGTCGGTTTTGCTCCGATACCTCAGCTCAGCCTGTTGAACCTGCCTGAACTTGCCTGAAACAGACTTTGCCCGTTCAGGATTAAATCGAAACAGAAACTAAAAACAGAGCACTCAGGGTGCAAGAACAGCATGAGGGGGATGACGTCATGCAAGTCCCGCACTGAAGAAGTGGATCAAAGTCGCGGTAAGTGTGCTTAAAACCGCGTATGTGATAACGGCCTAAATATTTGTATTTTTATCATATCCTTTCAAACAATGATAGAGAGAGACTAGAAGCAAGGTGATAGGCTAAAAGGAACTCTGTGAGAAAATTTACACTGGAAGAAAACAGCTTGAGTTCCCATCTTTAACCCCAACATCGTATCATAAGCATTTTTTTAATTGTGTGAAAACTACCGAAACATTCAGTGCCACTCTATTACCTTGAGGATCTTAGATCAGGGCTGGCAAACTTTTTGGGCCATGTGCACATTTGGGAATTGTGCGCCACCACAAAATGGCTGCCACTGGAGACAAGTAATCTCGCCAAAAAACTGAGTACAAGGCATAGGTGGGATTCTGAGCCCCAACACACTAAATAACTCATTTGAAGTCACAGTTTTCGGCACCAACAGAAAAGTTATTTCACAAATAAGAAAATGTCTTGTTTTTAAGGACGGGGGGTAAGAATAGGCACCTTGGCGAGCACCAGGAAAGGCATCCAGGGTTGCATTGGTGCCCATGAGCACCATGTTGCCTATCCCTGGGAGAAGCCTGTCCTACAGCATTGGGGGGTCCAGGCAGAAGGGGAAAGGGGTGAAAATCATCATTCCCCTTCCTCCAGCCAGGAGCCTTCACTGGACCTCGGTCTCTTCCACAACGAACCATTTGTGGAAGAGCAAAGTTGTATCCACCTCATCACAACTAGCAGAAAAAAACACCTTTTTTTGAAAAGAAAAGAAAAACAACATAACTATTGCAGATCTTTTCTCCAATTACTCAGGCCTGTATCAGGATGAAGAATAGGTGAAAAATTCATCTGAGCAGGTGCAGAGTATATTTCCCTTGCCATAGGGTGACCAGATAAAATCCAGGTCAGGGCTCATGTAACTTTAACAGTTGTAGAGAAAAGGGATTTTAGCCAATGTCATTTGTATGCAATTAGTTCCTGGTGAAATTCCCTCTTCATCACAACAGTTAAAGTTGCAGGGGCCCTGCCTTCTTTTGTATATGGTCACTCTAGTATAGTGTGCCTGCAACTTTAACTGTTGTGATGAAGAGGGAATTTCACCAGGAACTAATTGCATACAAATGACACTGGCTGAAATTCCCTTTTCTCTACAACTGTTAAAGTTACATGAGCCCTGACCTGGATTTTATCTGGTCACTCTACCTTGCCATTGACCTACTATGGAGTCCCCACACATCAGAGATTAAGGGGAAAGGTTTCTGAAGCAGGTTGTTGTATTTCGACAGACAGACCTGAATCCTGGCATTTGCTTTCTTAGAAATCAAGCACTGACTGGGCTGAATTCAAGTGATTTACTGTTGTTTTTGATCTTGTTCTCGTACTTTCTTTAAAAAGAAAATAGCCATAATACTTTTCCCAAACTCCATCAGCTGGGCTACACATTCATCATTGCCATGTGAATGTGGTGTCTCTGTTTTAATAAACCCATAAAGCCTAGTAGAGTTGTGTGTTTTCTGCAGTAGTCTTACAAGTATAGCTTCCAAACTACGTGAGATACTGGTTCCCCTCTATTTGGCACTGGTTAGGCCTCATCTTGAGAATTATGTCCAGTTCTGGGCACCACTTCAACATGCAGACAAACTGGAGGGGATTTAGAGGAGGGCAACGAGGATGATCAGGGGTCTGGAAACAAAGTCCTATGAGAAGAGACTGAAAGAACTGGGCGTGTTTAGCTTTGAGAAGAGAAGATTGAGGGGACACATGATAGCACTCCTCAAGTACTTGGAAGAATCTCTTCTCGATCATCCCAGAGTGCAGAACACAGAATAATGGGCTCAAATTACAAGAAGCCAGATTCTGGCTGGACATGAGCAGTATGACAATGGAACCAATTACCTGGGGAGGTAGTAGACTCTCTCACACTGGAGGCATTCAAGAGGCAGCTGGACAGCCATCTGTCAGGTATGCTTCAAGGTGGATTCCTGCATTGAGCAGGGAGTTGGACTCAGTTGCCTTATAGGCCCCTTTCCAACTCTACTATTCTATGATCCATATAATCTATGCTCTTCCCGAAAAACACAACACCTGAAGAACCTGCTGTGCCACAAATAGGAGGAAGAAATGTTGAGAATTTGAGAAATATATTATTAGAGACACATACATACACACACACCCATGGCAGCTGGTTGGAATTAAACTGAGGTGGACTGGATAAGGGTGGCATATGATGAGCAGGAGGGGCAACTCCAACTTTGTAAGCAGCAAAGAGTGTTGAGGAAGGAAGAGAAAAGGAGGAGGACTTATAAGACCGAGGGACATTGTGAATGATGAGGTGACACTGACAGCCTTGGAAAAGAACAGTTCGTAGATGTTCCATAAGCATATCACTTATAGACTAAGAGCCTATCTACACCAAGCAGGATAAAAAACTTTGAAAACGTTTTGAAAACTGTATATGGAATGTGTCAGGGGCCCCAACAGTTCTCAAAACTGTTTTAAACCGTTTTAAACCGTTTTAAGGCAGTAGTGTAGATAGGCTCTAAGTTTTATAATGAGTGAATTCCTTTGTTTCTTAATGATTTTGTTTTATTATTATGTACGCTCTTCTTGTTGTTGCCTTAATTGTGTTAACTTCATTTTGAAATAAAATTTCATGGGTTTAAAAAAAGGGAGTAGCTGGTCTTCTACACACTATAGTGATGTGCTAGGGGGTCCTAGGTCCAAGAACAGAGAACTGGAGTGGTTCCAAGCCTCTGTCCTCTAACGTAATGGGGCCTGAGAATGCTCTGAGGGGTTGGAATCATGTGGAGAGGTCCATCATCCTGATCCTGGTTCAGTATTCTAATGTCTTGAGAAGCAAGGGCGAGTTTTTCCATTTCTGCAGTTTCCCATCTATTGTTAACACAAGAGAGAGGGGATGAAGGCAGGCAACTGTGGTGTTTACAGCAAAAGCCTTTAGGTTTAGAGGGTTCGCTTCTATTTGTCAACTATTTGTTTAATACAGCTTTTGTGAAATTAAACAATAACTTTTGTCAAGTTAGTGGCAGATAAATTTTTCCCTAGGTATTGACATTGTAAAGCAACACAGTCAATATGAACATGCGGTGATGTTAACATTGTGTTCCTAGACACCTGGTAGATGATGATTTTGTGTTGACCCTGCCCTATTTCATTCATCATTTCTATTTAATTTTACTGCTCACTACTTTCATGTGTAGAGATCATCTTGCAACTCAGGGCAGGGATGAAGGGACAGCTCATTAACCTACATTGGCAAAGGATACTGGACTACATCCAAAAGCTTCCCAGGGATGCTCACATGTGAGCATGGCACAGTGCTCAGGCCCTGCAGCCAGATGGGTACGGACATGAACATGGGTTCTGTATTGAAAAAATCTTATCTTACATAGAGGAAATTCAGGGTACATCACAGGAAGCACCACACTACAGAGAGAGAGAGAGGGGTGGAAATATCTCTTCTTAAGATGTGTAAAGAAACAGTCACAACATAAGTATGATTCAAGTGCAAAGTATTAGAACAGGATCCCAGATGATGCAATTGTTTGGAGCTGCCTTGGTTTGTTTCGTTTTGTTTAAGCCCTTCTCATACAATTTGTTCATTTCGGGCCAAATTCTATCATTATTGGGCTTGTCTTTGAAACTATTTTTTAAAAAGTAAATAATTTCTAATATAATTAGCAGGTTCCAGAAAGAAAAATCATTTTTATATCATCAGACTTTCTTCATTACACTTTATTATTTACAGTCAGTTGAGGGGGGGGGGGGTTCTTTAGCTGAAGTGTCGGAAGATCATAATATTGCAATGGAAAGTCAGTGTGGCCCCCTCTAGATGGATTCCGTTTGACGCCTGTTCCTCTGATTATGCGCATCTTCTCGGAAGCGCTTTATCGTAAATGCTTGTATGCAGGAGGTAATTGAGCACTCAACAGGTGACCTTACCTGTTGTTTCAAATGCGCTTTACAAGTAGTTAATGCAGAGAATCGCTTGTTCACATAGGCTGCCTCTAGAAGAGGCATTTAAAGCTCTTTCAAGGCGCATCAAAAAAATTACCTCTACAAGAACGGAGCGTAAATCGGGCGTAGAGGCGCATTTTCTCTCCAATTATGCGCATTATCGAATGCGCGTTAAATAGCAAGTTTTATTTTGCTCTGGCCGTTAAAGCACATTTTGACTATGTGAACAAGCGATTCTCCACATTAACTATTTGTAAAGCGCATTTGAAACAACCGGTAAGGTCACCTGTTGAGTGCTCAATTACCTCCTGCATACAAGCATTTACGATAAAGCGCTTCCAAGAAGATGCGCATAATCGGAGGAACAGGCATCAAACGGAATCCATCTAGAGGGGGCCATAGTCAAAATGCACTTTAACGGCCGGAGCAAAATAAAACTCACTATTTAACGCGCATTCGATAATGCGCATAATCGGAGAGAAACCGCGCCTCTACGCCCGATTTGCGCTCCGTTCTTGTAGAGGTAAATTTTTTAATGCGCTTTGAAAGAGCTTTAAATGCCTCTTGTAGAGGCAGCCTGTGTCTGCTTCACACATCTGTAGAGACAGACCTAGTTGGAGGAGTGTATGTGAAGAGGGAGTTCTGGGAGCCTGGAGGCCTGTGTGTGAGAGAAGTGTTGGAGAAGGTATGGCACATCTCCAGCCCAGAGGGGTTCCCCATCCAGCCTGCCAGTTTCTCTCTAGGCAGGGAAAAGCTCTCATCTCCAGTCAATAGCAGACAAGAGCTTTTGCCTGCTCAGAGCTGAGAAAGGAAGCTGAGCAATATGCCCCCCCCCTCATCCGGTGAACTATCTATCCATCTAAAACTATTTCAAGGCCACTTTTAAGGGGGGAACCTTCTCAAGGCTGCATACACGATAAAAGCCACATGAAGTGGTATAATTTTTTTAAAAAATCCATAAAAAACAGTGATTGCTTATTAAAATAACTGAAAACTCAATTTTTTAATAAAAACAAGGTGCCCCAGCTTCAGGCTGGCAAACACAGGTGGGTTTTCAGAGCTTTCCTGAAGACCTGCAAAGAAGACCATGAAACTGACCTGCATAGATCAGCTGAAGAGGAGGCTGGGAAGTGTGTGTGTGGCCCTGCTTACACCAGCCAGTCATCCCGGGGTCGGCTCGAAATCATCCTGTGCATCCAAATGATGTACAGGTGATCCTGGGGTCAAACAGGGATGAGCTCTCAGTTTTCCTGGGATAAATGGGACTGAATTTTTCACAATTTTTCCCGTGGTCCCAGGACAACCCCATGGGCAGTGTGGTGCTCGCTTCTGGGGTTGTCCCTCCTCCCCGCAAGTAGCAGGGCTCACCAAACAGGCATGGAGCTCTGCAGGAGGAGTCAGTGCCCACTGGGGTTGGGGGGGTGAAGCATTTTCGCCATCCCTGGGATGGCTCTCAGCAGTTTTGGGCACTGAGTTTCAAGTTCGTTTTTTTAAAAAAACCTTACTTTTGGTGCAGGATCACACCTGTGCAATTGTGCAAATGTCTCCTGTTTTTTGTTGTTGTTTTGTTTTTAAAAAACGGCACACCGGAACGTCCCTCTTCATTTCTGGGATGACACACTGGTGTTTGGACCCTGAGGGACGATCCTGGAAGCTGCAAAGCCCGAGATCCTCCCCACCCCACCCCATCCTGGAAGGCCTGCAGGTGTAGATGAGCCCTGTGTGTTTGTGTGTGTGTGTGTGTGTGTGTGTGTGTGTGTGTGTGTGTGTATGTGTGTGTCTGGAAGTGGGTGGGCTCCAGGCCAGCAGTGGCTCCATGCACTTCTGGCATGTGGTACCCGATGGTGTTGATAGTGTGCCAGAACGCAAATAGCTTGAAAATGACCAGGCTCTTATATATTACTGGCATCTATTACTTCTGAAATTCACAGTACAATTTCAGGCATTCTCCCCTCACCTGAGAAGAAATTTTATAGAAGATGTTGACAATGGTGATGCAGGAGAACAGCTTGTAGACTTCATATAAAAATGTAGTTTCCTATCCAACAGATACAAGTAAAGTAGGATGGATTAATTTCAAACTCCTATAAAACTCATAGTGACAAACTGTTCACTATGATGGTGGGAAGCTGGCAGAGAGAGAGAAAGAGAAAGAGAGAGAGAGAGAGAGAGAGAGAGAGAGAGAGAGAGAGAGAGAGAGAGAGATTGCGGTCACAAAGAGTTACCCAGGAATAGGCACAAAACTAGAATAACAAGGTGGAATTTAAGAACAGCAATTGTCCCTGTTGCAGTCTTATTTTTTATTTATTTCAAAAATGCAACACTTTGCTACTTGACCTTTGACATAGAGAAAGACATACAAAAGAGAGGGAGCAAAAATAAAATAATCACAGAAACAAGTTTTAAAAGCAACTTCAAGTGTAATTCACTTTTCTGTGTTGGGGGGCCGGTTTCACTCAAGGCAGAATCCTGCAGACAGCTGTGATACGCACCTTACCGGCTTAATAAGACTGTTTTGCATATCTCTGTGCAGAATCACAGCTCTAGTAATGACCATAATGTAGCTTGTTTTCAAGCAAGCTCTGCAATGGCAATAGTGCCCACATCTGCATTCTCTCTATGTCCTGTTGGCTATTAAAACCACACCTATTTAAATTGAAGTTATCTGGCAAGTCTACAGGGCTTCATGTTCCAGAAATTTTGTTGTTGTAAAGTTCCACATCTGAAGATGCACATGACTTGGCCGGTGTCTTCCCATGAGTGTGTGTTTTAAAGTCTTCTTTACGAGTATGGATTTTCCTTTCCAAATGATGTGTGCATATATCTTTTGGTCTTAGCTTGCCAGCACTCCTTTCAGTAGAGTACTGTAGACTGCCACGTAAAAAGTGGGAGACCAAGAACTGTGATCAGAAGCCATGTGAATGTTTGGAGGGCCTCGTGGGAGAGAAAGGAAATGCCTAAGTAAGTAGGAGGCCGAATAGAAGCATGAAAGATTGGAGATGTACACTGAATAGGAACATAAAAAGATTAGAGACAAAGAAGTGCACCACAAGAAAAATGTGGTTCCAGTTTGGCGTTCCAGTTTGGAGTTCCAGCAAGGCTGGCGTCATTTTGAGTGGCACTCTGAGGAAAATGGATGCCAGCAATCATTAAAGTGGTGGTGCCAGTGACAAGCCACCATTTTCTCCTAGATGAATTTCAATATAATGATATGTCATTTCACATGTTCCAGGGAAATAAATATGGTAGCCATCAACCTGGGAGAAGTGCAGGTGAAAAACAGCGAGTTTTGTCATCTCCTGCTCTTGAAATATGCCTCATACGCCAATACAACCAATACATCCCCCTTTCAGAGCCTGTGAATTGGGCTTAAATAGTAGTTGGGAGTCAGCACTAGTATTATAACAACACAGGCAAAGGGCACAATCCTATGCATGGTTAGACAGGAAAAAAAGTGCTACAAGTCCCAGCATCCTCCAGGGGCATGCTGGGAGTTGAAGCACTTTTTTCTGTCTAAACATGCAGAGGATGGCACCCTAGACATCACAGAGTGTTTTTTAAAAAAACAATAATCAGAAGTCAATTAATATATCACGCTTGCAGATGAATTATTTTACCAAATGATGTGATAAAAACATATGTGATTTTAATTATATATAATAGCAATACAGATAAGGGAAAACTCTTGACAGTGTTTGCAAATGTCCCCACCCATTTGTCTGTTATCATTTAGGCACCTTGGTTTGCTTCTCTCAATAGTTTTAAAAGGCCATGGGTGTACTTTCCAAAGGTCATGCCTACCTTAAGATGCGTGAAAATATAATGTCACTAGTAAGGTTAATTTCAGAGAGATTATGCATTTAGGATAAACATCCAAAAAGAGTTCTGGGGACTTTCCCCTATGCACTGTGTTGATAGCAGAGCTCACAGCAGACAAACGTGACCGAATGAGACAAGGACGGTGAGCACAAAACGGGTGATTGGCCCTGACCAAGACCATGGAAGGAGAATTGAAGGAGCAGCCTTCATGGATTGCCTAGGAGAGAGGGTGGGAATGGAAGTGACGTGTGCCAGCCCAAAGAGGACAACTCTGGAAGGGCAACTTCCAGCAATGAATGTCAGAAGTGACCACAAAGAAAACCGTGCAGGGATTGTGTTGACAAAGACTTGCCAAGATATTTTGAAGGGAGAGCTCCAATTCTTCTTTCTCCCATTACTTTCACTCCTGCCCTATCTTCTACCTCTTCCATTACATTAGCCCCCTCCCTACTGCTTCAGCATGCTTCAGTTCTTCCTTCTCATTTATGGGTTGCCCCTCCCCTCCCATCTGACCCTCTTACACCCAGAGAGAGGAAGTCAGCATGGCTAGGAAAGCCAGCATGATTCCCTGGCTGCTCCCCTCCATGGCAAGCTCCTGGGACAAATGTCCCAGTCATCAAATGGATGGATTGTTCCCATTTCTGGTGTACAACTGCTAAATAACAACCTGGTTTTGACAGTGTCTGGAGCTGATGTGATCTTCTCCCAGAACAATGTCATTTTCATTTAAAGTGTGGGATTCCAAAAGGGAGAATCGTTAAGCTTATGGCAAACTGAAATTGGCTTTCAGTGTACGGAGATATGGGAGGCGAGCATTAGCTGGATTTAAACAAACCAACCAAAACTTGCAGTCTCTTGACAGAGATGAGAATGGTTGAAACAGACTGTTGCATGCATACAGACACAAACCCATTGATACCACTGACTCAGAATGATACTCAGAGGTCACTGTAAATGAAATACCTGGAACACAGGAAATTAAGTTCTTCAATTCAACAAATATTGTTTGTAGATAGATCTCCTGTAAGTTTTTTCACAGCACTACAAAAATCTTAATGCAAATGTGAATGTGAGGCAACAAAGCAATAGCTCTGCAATTGTGGTTCTAAATAATTGGAAGCCAATGAATAAAGAGGGAAGGTGGATAGAAGGGAGGAAACAACCAAAATGAACAGAAAATAAATATGATAGGCTTTGGGAGGAGAGTTTTTTTATATAATTTTCTTATATGTTACTTGAGCATTCTATCAACCCAAAACTGTGAACTTGGTCCTGAACCAGATTATGAGGATAAATGCATGTTAGCTTCCTTTCTGAAACACCCTCTTTCCCTGTCACGTTCATCAACCTCATACAGTGATCTTGTCTGATTTCCTATCCCGAAACTAGAAACCTCCCACCTTATGTTGCAGGTCAATGGAAACAGGAGATAAGTCAGTAGAGGGAACAGTAGATGTAAGATTGTGTGGGGTAGGAGGAACGCACCCTCCTGCCCCAAAGTCTCAGGCTGCCGTCTTTTCTCGTACATAGGAACGTAACCAATTAGAAATTTACCACTGTGGTCAGTCTACATTTGTTGAACTACCACATAGCTTGGGGCTACCTTACATGGTCCATACTTGCACTTTTGCCATGTGAAGTGCATGGTAAAGTCTTTCCAACAATCGCATCTGCTCATTCAACTTCATTAGTATGGGATTAAGATTTGGTGGGATTAAGATTTTTGACAGAAACTGTATTTGAATATGCTCAGTGGTCTAGTTTGTTATTTGCATATTCTTCTGTTTTGTTCAAATAATAACCTTACAATGAAAAGAAAATACAATATAATAAACATGTCCTGCCTAGGCCTGGTCCTAACTTGACCCCTGCACAGGAGGCCCAGAAGAAGCTATGCCATTAGATAGGGCCAGGCCTGAAGAGTCACGGTGTCTGCTGAGTATACAATGAGGCAATCCAGAAGTAGACCCAGTCCAATAGCAGAACCATTAGGTGAAGCCAAGATCATAGACACTAGAGCAGTCCAAGGGAAAGCAAAGTTCCAGGAATGAGGCATTGGCTGGAATCTACGGGGCCAGTAGCACAGCAGGGCATGATCCAGGAGCTGGGTTGTACAGAGCTCAGAACCTCATAGTTCTAGCAACGAACAGACCTTAACTGGAAGCTTGTGTAGCAGGGTCTTCCAGACCCCGCCCAGGTCCAACAGCAGCCACCCTTTAATGCCTACTCCTGAGGAGCCCCTATCTTTAAAAGGCCTGAAAAACAGAAGAACTGCCCCCTACTGTTTTGGCACACACACCCTCAGAACATTTAGGCTTGCTACAGGACTGAGTCCATAGGTATCCGATGGCAGCAAACATACTTTGTAGTAAATCCAAGAGGCTAGGTTTTTAGTCAGAACTTTCAGAGCCCTACGCAAATAGATAAAGGGAGCAGGTTAATCATCTAATGGTTCAGTTGTTGTGCCTGGACAGGAGATACAAAACCTAGCCAGTCTGCTCAGCCACAAACCTTACACAGGTTGTTCTCTCTCAGCCTCTGTTTCCCATCTGTACAATGGTAATATCGGTGACTGAATTTACATGTAGCAGAACTGCAATAGCTTTAGTTAGTGCTGAAGGTTCTGAACCCAGTATGGGGATAGGATTCAGCACTTGGGGCAGCTCCTTTAAAGTTCTGGCTGGTTCTGACTGAAGGTGTAAGATGGGTGAACATCCAAGATGAACGCAGAGGGAGGGAATAGTCTCAGGATGCAGAAAACAATTTTCCTGATGAAAAGCCTTGTTTTCTGCATCCTTAGTCTATTCTCTCCCTCTGGTTCTGGTTGAAACCCAGAATGGATCTACAGCCACATCAAAATGAGAGCCACCACCAGCCCTCACTGCTCACCTTCTCTTCTTCTCCCAACGTGTTGCAGGAAGGTTGGGAAAGGCCCCTGCCAGATCCATACCTCATTTCATATGGATATGGTCCCGCAATGGTGAAACTACATCCCTCTTCTGCATTTATGCTTCGTAGCGCACACAATGACATCTGTTGCGGTATTTTGGATAATATGGAATTACAAAGTGGGAAATGACACTAGAAAAGCAATATACAGAATGCGAAATGTGCCCCAACAGCTATCAGTGCACTTCGATACTGACAAGAAGCACAAGTGTAGATCTAGCCCAAGTGAACAAGCAAGAGAGGCAGCCAGCCCTGGAAGACCTTCCGGCTTCTTCTCTTCAACAACTGCTTGTAGTCAGTTTCTCATTCCCTGGGTGCTTCTAAGCAAAGCATTTATTATGCTATCACCCTGCCTCAAACATGGAATTTTACAAGGCGTACAGATTTCGTCATCGTCTTCCATTTATAACCACCAACCCATGTTTTCCCAGCGCCTTTTCTGACTTTTTTTCTTACCACACGAAAAAATATCCATGAAGGAGAAAAAGTAGTATTTAACTGCAACAGCCAATCAGAGGTGGAGAATGGATGGGCCATTTACAGAACCATTTTGGCAGGATAATTTAAACCAATGGCTTGAAAAAGCACACTCCATGGCCATGGTGTCCTCTCTGTACAGCCTAGCATTGTGACACGTACCCCATGATCATCTTTAAAAAATATTTATAGCCCACTGTTTGAGCTCCCAGCCAGTGCTTGCATTTTAGGAGAGCTGGGGTTCTCTTACCTTTTGTGAGGGCCACCGTAGCTACTGTTTTAAATGGCTACAAAGGGGTTACAAACAATTCAGCTAAAACCAGGGTGTTTGTCCTTTTCATTAAGGAACCCCTATCTTTCTGAACCTAATTTCAACACTGCTAATAGCAACAGGAAATCTGACTCTGGGGCTAAAAATACTCCTCTTTCCTGGAGAGATATGGACTGGTGGCAGGGACGGTAGATATAGGCTAGACCTGAAATACAATTGTGTGCATTAACTCCATGCAAGAAATGTTCTTAAAGGCCCTGCTGATCTGCTCCAACCTCTTAATAGGGCCATTTTTCTTGCAAGTGAGTTGGTTGCTTAATGTGAGTCTCCATGTCCCTCTATGACATCAGAATGGTTATGAAATCATGACGCGTCACTGCTTTTCTGTCTGCCGTTGATTGGCTAAGCTGCTCTGATTTGACAGCCTTAGCTTCTCTCTGATCTCACAGAAGGATGGCCCCACGCTGCTGAGAAGAGGGGAACAGTCGAATCTGAATTTCGAAGCCCATGAGCATTCTGTGTAAAATGAAGCTCTTTTGTCCACGGCAGCATGCCAAATGCTTTTGAATGACACCTTGTGGGTGTAGTTTGGCTGAGCAGTTTTGGAGCCTTTTTTTTTTTTTTGCTGGAAAAGGACAGACATCTCTAGCTGCTTATACTGTCGGGTATGTTGTAGCCAGGCCAAGAAGCCTAGAAATCCAGTTCGGCATTGCCTTATCTCATTCCAGTGAGCTGAAAAGAAGCCAGACAGAGCTAACTGCCTTTCTTGTTGTCCTTTCTCAAGAGGACTCCAGCCAACTTGATCATTCACAACTGCCCCCTTTAATAGGACCTGTGCAGCCGAGGGGGATTTCCTGGCCAAGTCATCAGGCTGCAGGCGAATGCTTTTGGTCTGCATCCAAGTTGCTTTGTACCCCTGCTTTTGTTGAAGGGAAAAAAGGCATATTCAGTGACAGCACTGTGTAATTTGTTTTGGTGGAAGCTCTCTGCATTCACCTAGCTGAATAGGCTCTGTACCTAGTTTTTTTCAATTAAATTACTCTCCTACTTTCTGCTGTTTCTTTTGTTTGTTGATTGTTCTTTCTCCCCCCCGCCCCCTCTTAAGTCTGCTTGCCAATGAGGCTTGCATCAAAGTCACACAAAACATACCGGTGGAGAATTCACACATTCCCAGTGCTGTTATTGTTAGGGAGCCAGAAAATAATACAAATACCAACCTTCTTAAAATGGCGCTTTCCTTTCTCCTGAGGCATGCTCTCAACATATTTATTTTGGAGGCAGAAGATGGAGAAAAGAACATGAAGAAGAAAGTTGTTACAGTCTCTTTTCGCTACAAGATACAGGTTCACCCTCTTCCTCCAGCTGCTGTCATCAAAAGCCAGCTCGATGTAGACTATGCTTCCAAAAGATGTTCAGAGCCAAGCAATGGGCAGCAGCAAAGGCAGGAGATTTCACAATAGTGTGGTACTCACCAAGAAAGCCCGACTATGTACCCTTCTTGCTGTACAAATGATAGATGTCATATGCCATTACCTTTAAAGCCTTCAATGGCTTGAGGTCCGAATAACTGAAGTTATGCCTCCTCTCATAGCATGTCGTCCATGCACTAAGGTCTTCAGAGGAGGACCTTCTCCAAATACCATCAGTGCGGGTGGGGGGGGGAGATACACTATGCATTTACAAAGGAGAGGGCCTATCCTGTGGCAGCCCTCCAACTTGGGAACACCCTTCCAAAACAAATTGGCAGCGACTTTGTTTTCTTTTTGATGCCAAATTCAGCCATTTCTTTTTGCCCAGGCATTTTAAAATTTTAATTTTCATATTTTTAAAACTTCAATTTAAGCTATTTTTAAACTGAATTAATGTGTTTTGTTTTCGCTTGCTGGCTGAAGAGTTGTTGTTGCTCTTGTCGAGGCTGTTGTTGCTTAATTTGCTTTTCAATGCATAATTGTATGGTTTTTCTATAGGATTGTTGTTTGTCTTGAACACGGTGTTCGCTGTTTTGGGATTCAGTGGAGGAAGGACAGTTTATAAATGTTAAGAATAAATAAATAAGCCAGAGTGTATTCTTCACAGAACGTGCTTGATACTATGTTGAACTTTTCCCCAGCACACAGATAGAATGGCTCCTTTAAGTGAGTGGAGTCATATGCTCAAGACTAGTGTACATAATTTCCATTGTGGGTCCAACAATGGCAAGCAAAATTACAGATTAGGCATATTTATTTATTTATTATTACATTTATATCCCACCTTTTTTCCTCCAAGGAACCCAAGGTGGTGTACATTATCCTCCTCCTCTCCATTTTATCCTCACAACAACAACTCTGTGAGGTAGGTAGGGCTGAGAGTCTGTGACTGGCCCAAAGTCACCCAGTGAGATTCCATGGCCGAGTGGGGACTAGAACCTGGATCTCCTGACTTCCCAGTCCAACACTCTAGCCACTACACCACACTGGCCCATCACGTTATGCTGAATTGGCCCATCAGTGTTATTTGATCTAGCTGAAAGCAGCCCTGTAAAATCTCAGGCAGTAATCTTTTCCAGCCCTGTTTCCTGGAGTTATTGAATTGGAGCTTGAACCTAGACCTTCCTCACAGAAAGCATGTTCTATGGCTCTCCTAACACTTTAGCCTCCTCTCTAGGGTGACCAGATAAAATCCAAGTCAGGGCTCATGTAACTTTAACAGTTGTAGAGAAAAGGGAATTTCAGCCAGTGTCATTTGTAGGCAATTAGTTCCTGGTGATATTCCCTCTTCATCACAACAGTTAAAGGTGCATGCACTATACTAGAGTGACCATATACAAAAGAAGGCAGGGCCCCTGCAACTTTAACAGTTGTGATGAAGAGGGAATATCACCAGGAACTAATTGCCTACAAATGACAGTGGCTGAAATTCCCTTTTCTCTACAACTGTTAAAGTTACATGAGCCCTGACTTGGATTTTATCTGGTCACCCTACTCTTCTCTCCCTCAACCAGGAGGTCTTTAGGATTCAACCCCATAACCTCACATGTGCATATCTACCAGGACTGCCTGGCCTCACCACTGAGCTACATTTCCTGAGGCAAATCAATAAATGATACAGGTTGCTTATGAACCGGAAGTAGCCATTGGCATAAGAATCAAAGTCCAAATGTGAAATCAAATTAGAATTGGCCTTAATGTAAGTTTGGCTTTTTGCTGATGGTTAATGAATGCTAGTGCCTCGTCAAAAGAAACTGAGAAGTGGAAGTATGGGCAAAGGAGGGGGGAGCAGGTTCCGGGGCAATTGTGAGAGAATTGAGCAATGACATAGGGCTAATCTACACCTGCAGCCCTTTCGCAACGGAAGAGGGAACTTTCCAAATGTTCCCCGCTTCCACGATCGGCACTCATGGGGCACATGCCACTGGTGAGTAACACAATTACAGGAGTGCAGTTGTGGGTGCATGTGTGCCCTGTTATGCCGCTTCCGCATGTGGATCAGAAGAAGTGAGCAGTTCTATGCAGATGGCTACAGGGCAGAGAGGGTTTTTTTAATGACCGGTGAGGCATGCGCAGGAGCACAGATGTGCAGCAACATATGGGGGGGATACAACCTCCATCGAATATGAGCTATATTTGTGTGGAGGGGGGACAAGCACACGTGGCGGTGAAACACGCCGATACCTATCCAAAACATGTGGCAAAAATGGCGGACGGGTCCATTCCCTCACACCTCCAATACCCATGGAAATGCCCCCCCCCCCAGCTGATTGGCTGTTCGCTGAGCCCACAACTCATGACAAACAGCAACGACCTCTCAAACGGGGTGGGACACTGCACACGTTCTTTGGAATGGAAGTGAGAGAGCTGGAAAAAGCGCAACAAAAGCATTTACGGATATTCCGGGGAAAATGAGAGGTGGAGCCAAGATCATCATGGAAGCAGGTAAATATCATGTTCCCTGTTAGTGATGACTGTGATACAATCCTGAAATAAATGGCTGGTATAGACTCCCCCTCAGTTTGTTTAGCCTCTGACTAAGCTTCTGGAAATATTCTTGATCGATAAACATTTCATTTTTTTCTGCATCCCCCCAGACCAGAGTGTAACACAAGCAGTCCTGTGCCTGTACCAGAGGGGAAACTGTATGTGACTTTTCTGTACCCTACCCCATTTTGATG
Source organism: Anniella stebbinsi (assembly GCA_029215795.1). Taxonomy (NCBI): domain Eukaryota; kingdom Metazoa; phylum Chordata; class Lepidosauria; order Squamata; family Anniellidae; genus Anniella; species Anniella stebbinsi. The sequence continues at coordinate 234,124,917 of JARDYH010000001.1, read as the reverse complement.
CCTTTAAACAGCATGGATCAGCTTGACCCATCCTGCAGCCACAGAATCCTAAATTAGCCTGTCACTCCTGTTGTCCAAATATCCTACTGGCTTATGTCTTATCAAAATGAATGAAGCTTGCTCTGGTGGTACACCATGAGGAACCGTGCCAAAATAATATCTATATTAAGCAGAGCTAAAGTGTATTGCTTGCTTTTCAGTGTCCTACTGAATCAAAGACACCTCTAATGAATCATGCTAAACTCCTCTGAAACTATTTGATAATGCCTCTCCCTTTATGCAATATCTTAAGATAAATGCAAATCAATCTTTAAAGTCTCAATCAGTCTCTCTCCTCTCTCTCTCTCTCTCTCTCTCTCTCTCTCTCTCTGTGTGTGTGTGTGTGTGTGTGTGTGTATGCACACTTCAATGTAATTTCTAGTACTGATTTGAAGAAGATAATATATCATCATACATTATTCTTCTCAGGGTAACAGTAGAAGCACAATACCATGTTGCTTTTACCAAAAACGACATAAAATAAGTTAAAAGCTTAAAGCACAGCAGGTAATATACTGTAGACAATGCCATAACTTCTTAAGCGATCAGATCTTTTTCTGTCTTCTAATAGCAAGAGAGCAAAAGTGGACACATCCTGAGGGTCATGTTTTCCTTAATTTCCCCAAAAGAAAAATAATTTTTCTGCCAGAGGAAATAAAGAGTCAGAAAGAGACCTTTCCAAAGACCAACTTCTGCATTTTTGAACACGTCAGAGCCATTCCTCAGGCAGAACTTAATTATATTTAACTTTACCTTTGTGTGTGTGGGAGGAAGAGGAATTACAGATATACCTCCCAAAATAGCATTTCCTTGTTGTGTTAAGTGCTGTGTTTTGACACAGAATGTGGGGTAAGAAAAGTGGAGTTTAGTTCCTGGTTTTGTAGTTGACCATCCAACAATATTAAGAAGACAGTATAGAAAATAGATATGATGAGTTAAAAACATTGATGTTTCTTTCTCAGCACAATGTTAGAGAAAAGATGGTACCATTTTGGATTTCACTTGGAACAACAGCCCCCCCCCCCCCAATAAAGCAGTTCACAGCAAGCATTAAAGGCCTGCTTTGGGATACATTCAAGATTGCTACTACATACACACACCACCCCCAAAAGAACAGTTTATTTCAAGATAATTTGATTGGATTACTTATTATATCTCATAACTTGTAATAAGAATATCAAGGTCATCCACGCAGGATGGTCTCTCACACACATTTTATAACAAATAATTTTGTGCCCTTGGCATGCAGATCTAGTACATAAACCCATTTAATTGTTTATAGCAATAGTCCCAGTGTATGGAAGTAGTGAGCTGGCTGCAGATACAGATCTTTCTCATGAATAATCACATGAGGTAGGAGTGACTTGCTGCACCACCAGTTTCCCCTGAACGATATCCCCATATGATCAGTTTCAGACATTGGTCATTTCCTTAACATGACATCCATATAGAATGGCTGCGTGTGGTAGGATTTTCATACTATAAACAGTGGGTTGGATCCAGACCTAGTCATACAGAGAGTAGAACACCAAATCAGTGAGACTGAATTTAGTCATGACTACCTGTAGACCGATTGAAATCAATGAGTTTACTCTACGTATGACTAAATCTGAGTCCAATCCAGTGTACATGTTGCATAGTGTAAATAAAGGCATAGGGCAGTATCCAGCTTTGGCAACCTGCTAGGACCATTCACGTTGCACTACCAGGAATGACCATTAGCACAATGGGAAGGTAGTGCTCCAGAGTGCATCCCTGAAAACTCGGTCAAACTACAGCTTCCAGAATGGGACAAGTTAGTCCTTTCCACAAGCTGTCCTGTTCCAGAAGTATTAGTTTGCACTATCAAGTGCTACCTTCCCATTGTGATTGAGGTAATTTCTGCTAGTGCAAGGGCAGTGTTGGCTACTGCCCATGGTGCTCTCTGACTATTCAACTACTATTTAATTTAAAGTTTGCTGCAAGACATCTGTGGATCTTAACACTGAACAATCCAATCCACTCATTTTTAGCAGTGTCCTAAGAAGAAAATTAAAATAAGCTTGCTGCATCATGATGGTTCCAGAACGCATGTCAAGCATTTGGATGAGGTTTCCTGTTTCCTGCAGCCAGTATCGTTGTTCACGTCTATCTGAGCTGTACAGAGTGGCTAGCAGAGATGATACAGCACCCTGCCACACCTATCTCTTCACTGCAGCTTTCCAATGACTATTAATGGTCCAAAGTCCCCCCCCCCCCCCCGCAGCTTCTCCTTTCAAGGAAAAGCATTATCAGTGTGACACTTTGCAGCTCCCACTTCTGATCTGGTCTATATTTTAGCATTGTAAAAGAAAACTGCCTAAGGAAATCCATTGAGTTAAGAATGTATTTCTTTTCAGATGGCTTATTGTCCAGGGAAAGACACTCAAGTGCATTCATCCTTCTTCTTGCAAAGACATGGGCTACAATCCAGAACCACACACAATGCCAGCTCTGTAAAGTTCCATGCGTGCATTGTTCGCAACACAGAGATCTGCCTGCGTCTTTCCATTTGTTTTATTATTTTTTGTGATTATCCCATCCTTCCTCCAAGGAGCTCAGGACAGAATACACAGTTTCTCCTTCCTTTATCCTTACAATGGCCCTAGGGGGTAGGAGAGGCTGAGAATTAGCGACTGGCCCAAGGACACACAGGAAGCAGCCATCACTCAACTGGAGTCTGTTCATTGCATGAGCAGGGGAAGGAACAGAAAAAGGTACCCAGCCAGGAGCAGACAGCAGAAGCCCCAGCTGTCTCCTCGGTCTCATACAATGGCCGTCTTCCCCAACGTGGTACCCTCCAGATCTCTTGGTCTACAATTCCCAGACTTCCTGACCAATGGCCATGCTGTCTGAGCTGATAGGTGCTGAAGTTGCACTAAGGAAAGCATCAGGTTGTGGAAGTTGCACTAAGGAATTTTGAATGTTTTGATATTTTCCCTTTTCAAGGGCCTCATGGCATCATATATGATGCAGCCTCTGCCCCCACCCCCATTTTATCCCCATAGCTTTCTTTTAGGTAGGCTAGGTTGGAAAAGAGTAACTAGCCCAGCCTTCCCCATTCTGGTGACCTGCAGATGTTGTGGCCTTCAACAACGTTCAGCATTTCTGATCACTGATCATACTGTCTGGGGATGATGGGAGTTTGAAGTGCAAAACATCTGGAGGGCACCAGGTTGGGGAAGGCTTGACTAGCCCAAGGTTGGACTATTCGAGTGAGCTCATGGCTGAGTGGTTATATGAAGCCAGGTCTCCTATGATAAGACCTACACTACATTGGCTCTGAGGTTTGTGTGTGTTTGTGTGTGTGTATGGGTGTGTACATTCATTTTTAAATGTACACAAAATGCATATCTTTGAGAAAATGAATATAAAATGCATATATTCCAAGAAATTAACATGAAAGCATGTACAAATTTTTATTGAGGATTGGGGGGAAAAATCAGCTTACAAATCGATGTAGAAAGAAGACAGAATTAACATCTTTGCCAGATTTAACTATGCCTATTCAGAGCCCATTTTGGGCTGCAGAACAATACTGCCTAAAAGCTCCCACACTACTTAAAAATGGAACTGGGAAATCAGAACTGTAGTCCTTCCTTTTACTTTGAATGAAATTGTCCTCCTGTTACTCAGGAGTGAAGTTCTAGGTTATTTCTTAAGAGTGCAACTCTAAGAAGTGACACTTGATAGACAGAGGGCTCCAACCTATCCAAAGCCCTGCCGGCAAGAGCCAAGTGGGATGGCTGAGACCAGCAGCAGAGGCTTTCACAGCTTCTCCATCCTCCATTGTAGCATTTTCAGCTAGATGGGCTGCTGATGCCACCTAGCTTGCTTTCTAGGCACTGAACGGGGACAGGAACGGAGAGGGTGGTGGGTCTGGCTGATCCATGGCCTGCCTCTCCCCTCTTCTCCCTGACCATAAGCATGCCCCCTTTCATCCTCCCTGTCTTCTTCCAAGGTTGAGACTTCAGGTAAGAAGCCGCCATGGACCTTTCTTTGGTGGCTGTGGGGAGGAGTATCCCTGCTTAGATTCCCCCCTCCAAGGTTGAAGATCTGGTTACAGCTTTGGGGGTGGGGAAAGTCTTCAGTATCCTATGTGGTTTCTCAGGCAGCACCCAAGGAGCCACGGAACTGCTCTCTAGGTCTCCATAGTGCTTTGAAGTCCTCATGCTTCACCACCTGACTTGACAGTCGGGCAGCAGCAAAATGGCTCAAAATGGAGGTACTACAATTACCACAATGGAAACTTCCACCTGGCCTTCCGAAACTCTCAAGCTCAGAGGGCAGGGTTGGAACTCCTTGGCCATCCTATTAAATATTTTTTTCTTTTGCATATTCCTTATTCATCCCTGTCTCCCTCGACCATGCTCTGTTGGCCAGTGGTCCGGGGTCAAATGAGACTCCTTTAAATCAACTGACTATTCTGCCTGACCTACCTGATACTTCTGTAGGCCAGTTACCCACCAGACTCTGCCACAGTTGTATTGGAAAAGTCAACCCCAAATGCCTGTGGCCATTCAATTACGAAGAGAAACAATTGTGGGGGTCTTTGAAAGAGCATCAGGTGGCATAGCAACAGGCATGCAATTCCCCTGAGATCAACTGGATGACATGCAAATAGAAGAGAGTACAGTCGAGTGTGTTTGTTTCTCATACCCTTCAGAGCTCCTTTAATTTGGACTCAAGTTTGCTTCGATTCCCATGTTTGGAGGATGTTATTTCATTCTGTCGCTGTAAATTACTGGTGCTGAAAATGCTGACTCAGGAAATGGGTTATAGCTCTTGAAGAAATGAATCCCACATTATGTCAAAGTGCTTCTGCTGCAGTTTATGTTGTGTCCCTCAGTGTGAGTCATTGTCACACATTTTGAAGGCCAGCGTTACACATCAGAGTCTTCAGGGTGTCAGCTTTTCTTGTTCTTGCAATCTTTGTGGGCAGATAATGTTGTTAGGTGACTTTTGCTTAATTCTGAGAGTGTAGGGTTGTGATTCGAGGGCTTATGATCACGCATAGCGGCCACAGAGATGATGCCACTTGTTTAGCTGGGGTCTCCTAATTAGTTCAGTAGAACTGCCTATATATCGGCAAGAGTGGGGCGTGACAGGATGTCATTTTTGATTTCCAAAACCTCTTGAAGGAGAGAAGATAATTAAAGTCAGGAATCAAGTGTGGAACGTTAAGCAGGCCCAGAAGCTCAGAAAATGATGTTATTAATAACCTTTTGGGGGAGGCAGGGAAATCCCCAGCCATTTCTGGAAACCAGGTAAAATTATCTGGTGCCTAAGGAGTTATTCAAAGGAGCTTTGCCTGCGCAGTCACATTGACTCATTTAAATAGTTGTAGATCTTCGTTGATCAGGACAGCTGATACTGTATTGCCCTGTTTTGTCCTTTTCTGAAAACCTGGAACTTCTGGCTATCCTTTATGGCAGCTTCCCCCAACCTGGTTTTGAAGTCCAGAACTCCCATCAGCCCCAGCCAGCATGGCCAAAGTTCAGGAATGGTGGAGCTTGTTGTCTAAAATTTCTAGAAGGCACCAAGTTTGGGAAGGCTGCTTGATGGCAGCAGATCCTTTCTGAGAAAAGACTATGGCATCCCCCCATGTGCTCTCCTCCAGATGTGTTGGACTGCAATTTCCATCAGCCTGAATGTAGATGATGGGAGTTGTGGTCCAACACATTTGGAGGGCATCAGGTTGGGGAAGGCTGATTGATGGTGTCTTTAAAGTACACTAATCTGTCTGCACAGTACCGTTAAGGCTGGCATGGCCAGGGCAGAGTTTCAAGCACACACAGGAAGGCAGTGCGAAATTCACAGCAACACCCTCCCAGCCCTCCAAAGATCCCACATCAGTGTGAACTTCAGAAGCTTCTTAGACGCTTCACCCACAGCCAGAAACTCCCACAGTCACAGCTTTCTGAAAAACAAGCAAACATGAATTGTACCATTTCAATAAGGCACAGAAAGGTGTTGCCTCCTTTTGCTCCCATCTCCTCTGCATTCCCCCCAGCCTGATGCTTACATCCTATATGCTGATCATCCTTCAGCACCTTTAGGAAGATCCACCAGCCCTTTGGCATCCGTGCACAGCTGCCCACTATGCATCCAAAGCAGGGGCTCTACCACTGAGCCACAGCCCCTCTCCTAACCTGCATCTTCCATTTCATATCCAAAGAGGCCCAGGCTCCTTTACAGGTATGAATGGGATGGGGGGGAATTGTGAATAAGAGCATCAGAACATCAGAAGAGCCATGCTGGATCAGTCCAAGGGTCCATCTACCCCAGTATTCTGTTCACACAGTGACAACCGGTTGTCGACCAGGAACCCACAAGCACGACACAAGTGCAACAGCACCTTCCCACCCATGTTCTCCAGTAACTGGTGTACATAGGCTTACTGCCTCTGATACTGGAGGTAGCACACAGCCATCAGGACTAGTAGCCATTAGTAGCCTTTTTCTGGGAGTGCCCTGTCGCATCTAGCTTGGCCCTTCAGTACATACAAGCATACAAACAACAAGGTAAGAAATGTCACAAACCTGTACATGTCTACTCAGAAGTTAATCCCATTGATTTCAATGAGACAAATACTCTCAAGTATGTGGGTGTACGGTTGCAGCATAAAATAATTTACTTATTGCACTATCCACCTAAAAAAAAAAAAGCCTGAACCTGCTGGATTTTGCTGACAAGGAGTGGGGAACAGTGAAATGATTGGATAGCTGCAAAGACGGCACACACACACACACACACACCTCCAAATCAACAGGACTTAGAATGTGTCTCTATCCCTTTAGCAGCATGCATCCATGTCTATATATAATAATAACACATGTGTTGAGTTTGCACTTGCCAGCCAGCTAGACTTTGTAGACATTCTCCCACACTGAGAGAAAGAAAAACAACTGCCTGGCACTGATTTTGCCTTCCACATGTATGGAGATCAGGAATCTCTCTTCTTGCTTTACTCCACCCACTCTCCTGACTTTTTGTCCCTCTCAGATCTTCTTTGTTTCATGCTGGGAACACAAGGGAGCAGATTGTTTTGGCTAGAGTGTGATGGACACAGATGTTACCACCTGTTGCAGGCTCCTTCCGTTCTGTGGGCTCTTGCGACGCTCTCAATCTTCTCTGGAGGAAAATGGTGACCCCTGGCATGGCTTAGCACTGCACCCTAAGCAGTGGTTCATTGCTTGATGTACAGGTTGGCATCCGGAGTGTAGACGTGCCAACGCTGGATCCAGTTTTGCCACAGCTTCTTCTCTGATTTCAAAGAGAGGAAATATCCTTAGACAAATCCGCTTTGTCAAGGTTGAAAATGTCCCACACTACAGATGGTGACCATAAGGTACAAGTGAGTTTTCCAATGAACTGGAGATGCCCTGTCCATTTGCTTCACCTCTGAAGATTTTTGGAGGGGATGGAGGGGTGGGGGAACACCCACTCCCCCCTTTTACAGACAAATTGCTCTAATCAGTTCTTCAATTTAACTTCTTGATGGTCCTTATTATTCTATAGCATCATTGCTACTGCCAACTCGATCATGTGTAACTCCTTTTGCAAGCCATCCCCCTTGTAGCATATTTGAAGCAATTCGAAGAAGAAGAAGAAGAAGAAGAAGAAGAAGAAGAAGAAGAAGAAGAAATGTGGAGATGGTGAAGTGTAAAAGCGTGTGTGTGTGTGTGTGTGTGTGTGTGTAGAATCTTGCAAATGGTTCAAACTTTCTGTTCTGGGAGGATTTCATGGTATTCAAAGTGATGACTCACTGGTATTGTTGCAAAATGAGTTATAAGCTATGTCACTCTTCTGTATCTTAATGCTGAAGTGCCCACCTAGCTTTAAATATAACAAATGTTTTTAGGTCAAATGCTGTGTTGCTTTCAGGACACTGATTGGAGGAGTAGGGAGGGGAATTTCCCAACAAGCAGCAACAAGGGGATTTTCAATTCCTTGCCTGTGCATCACACAGAGCAGCAGTCGCAAGAGCTGCAAAAGGTGATGCATATTATGACTTTCCTCTTCCTCTGGGGTAATGCCATTGTGTAAAATATTGGCACAACCACGCTGCTCTGCTTGTGCACAGTGTAGAAATAAAGATGGCTTTCTCTTTAAGTTGTTGTACAGCATGATAGTGAAACGGGCAGATTTTAAGGGCCATTTGGCGACTTTTTGTCTAAAGAGAACTTAGAATGATAGTCACATTCACCCTATACTGGAAAGAGTTCACTAGCAGTTTTGCTAGTCTGGCAGACTGACAAGGACATCAAATGGAGTTTGCACTTGGCATACAAGGTGACAAAGAATTCCATGTTGGGGATTGTTAGGAAAAGGACTGAAAATAAAATTGCCAGCATTCGAATATCTTTAGAATTAGACGAATTGGTACATTTGGGAGCATTCTAGGGCTGGGAAAGGTACAGAAAAGGGAAACTAAAATGAGCAGGGCGCAGCAGCTACTCCCCTATGAGGAAAGTTATAACATTTGGCGCTTGTTAGATTAGAGAAAAGGCGAGAAAGGAGGGACATCATAGAGGTTGACAGAATTGTGCATGGTGTGGGGGACATGAATAATGAGATTTTTTTTCTCCCTCACCCATAATACTAGAACCCAGGGTCATCCCATAAAGCTGAATGATAGGAGACTGAACACAGATAAGAGGAAGCACTTCTTAACACAATGCATACTTTTTTCAAGATGGCCACAATTTGGATGGCTTTAAAAAGGGAGTAGACAAATTCATTGAGAAGGGTAAGAATGGCTATAGTCCTGTGGCTGTGTATTTTCTCCACTGTCAGGGGCAATATGCCTTTCTAGATCAGGTGCTGGGAACACAAGTAAGATGGTGCTATTACCCTCGTGTCCTGCTTGTGGGCTTGCCATAGGCAGCTGGTTGGCCATTGTGTGGATAGGATGCTGGGTTAGATAGGCCTTTGGTCTGATCCAGCTGGACCTTTCTCATGTTCTTAAGAAGGTTTGGCAGGGAAACTGGTTTTTGGTTGTTTGTGATTCAAGGGTGTGTTGCTTGTTGTTATGACTCTGGAATTGTGGGTCCATCTTTCTGTGCTCCTGCGATGCCTGCCCAGTTTGCACAGTTGGAAAGAAATTATACAAATGCATCTTAAGTCTCCAATGCTCTCTCTTCCAACTGAGAGCCAAGCTGCTCTGAATTTCCCACTGCTCAATGAAGGGGAAGTGGGAAATAATATTGAGTGCACCTTGGTTGAAAGACCCCTTTGCTCTGATTTTTCCCTACTGAGATTTCCTTCGTTTCATTGTGGGAACCCAGCTTCTGATTTTCAGTGTTGTCAGATTTATAGGAGTCCACTTCCTGGCTACACAGGAGCATAAAATAAAATGAATGTGTATAAACTGACTGAGTATCCCAAGTATTCTTTCTCTTATTGGCTTGCATCTGAGGCATTCCAACAATAGCATGCTGCACAGGAATTTCTTGCATTGTTGTGATAATGTGTATCCTGGGATCTTTCTAGTAAGCACTGCTCATATAACTATTACCCACCAGCTAAAACTGGAAATAAGTCTTATGTGTTCACAAATACTACATGCTAAGCTGTCCCTACAATACAACAAGGTAAAGCAGGAATTTAGAGAGATTGATGAAGGCAGAAATGGAGGTCTGAATGGCACAGCAAGACTTTTCAAAGTATTGACCCTAGCATAAAAGGTCGGAGTACCATTCGATGCCCTGCTTCAGCCAACTCCTTCTACTGTTCAGGCAGCAATATGTTTTCGTCCACATGAGATTTAATTTAATTCCAGACTGGTGATATTGGTCCTGCAAAGCCATTAAGAAATCCAGAGATCTGAAGCCTGGTAACAATGAACTTCAAGAGAAACTTTTTAATGGTAGGAACAGTTGGACAGCGGAACCAATTATCCAGAAAGATTGCCCACTTCTGATTGTGCAGGATAATGGGCTTTTCCTCCCAGGAAGATTTCAAGCAGAGGCTAGACAGCCATTGGTTGGGGTGCTCTAGCACTAGATTTCCTCTATTGAGCAAAGGATTGGACTAGGATTGCATCCAAGACCACTTCCAAATCTATGATTCTATGATTCTATGCCATCACCCTGAAATCATGGATATGGGAGGAAACAATGGAATTATTTAACAAAGTTGAAAGAAATATACATCCACCAGTACAGAGTAGTCATATCAGCATTCTGTTTATGCTGCGACTACTGTGTGTATTCAAGATGGAGCGTGCAAAGAGTTAAGGTAGATCTGTATTTGGCCATCCTTTCCGCAATGCTGTTTAACATTTACATGAAACCGCTGGGAGAGATCATCCGAAGGCATGGGGCGGGGTGCTATCAATACGCTGATGACACCCAAATATATTTCTCTATGCCTTCAACAACATCGTCAGCTAAGGATAGTGTGTCTCCTCTGAATGAATGCTTGGAGGCGGTAATGGGCTGGATGAAGAAAAACAAACTGAAGCTGAATCCAGACAAAACGGAGGGGCTCGCTGTCAAAGGCCCCAACCTGGGTCTGGAGGTGTGTCAACCAGTTCTGGATGGGGTTACACCCCCCCTGAAAGATTGTGTTCGCAGCTTGGGGGTACTCCTGGATCCGTTGCTCCAAATGACAGCTCAGATTGATGCAACGGCCAGGAGTGCCTACTATCAGCTTCAGCTGATACGCCACCTGCGCCCCTACCTAGAGTTGGAAGACCTAAAGACGGTAGTGCACATGCTGGTAACTTTGAGGCTTGACTTCTGCAATGCGCTGTACATAGGGCTACCTTTGTGCCTAGTCTGGAAACTTCAACTTGTTCAAAATATGACAGCCAGGTTGGTCACCGGTACACCTAGGGGTGATCACATTACACCAGTTTTAAAATCGCTTCATTGGCTGCCAATCAGTTTCCGGGCGAAGTATAAAGTGTTGGTTATTACCGTTAAAGCCCTACATGGTTTGGGTCCAGGTTACCTGCGGGATCGCCTTCTCCTGTACAATCCGCCCCGCACACTCAGGTCATCTGGGAAGAACTTACTCAAGACAGCCAGAACTAGGCTGACAAGTGTAACCCAGAGGACCTTCTCTTCCATCGCTCCCAGACTATGGAATGGTCTGCCGGAGATTAGACAAATTAGCAGTCTTCATGAATTTAAGAGAGTCATGAAGACTGCTGTCTTCCGGCAGGCCTATCCAGATGAATTTTAAGATGTTTTTAATGATGTTTTTTTTCTTGTTTTAAATTTTTTTTAACTGTTTGTGATTTTTGTGTTTTATATTGTTGTTGTTCCCCGCCTCGATCTGGAGGGAGAGGCAGGTTATAAATAATAATAATAATAATAATAATAATAATAATAATTATTATTATTATTATTATAAAAAAGTCAGGTGTTCTATATGGCCATATAGAAAAGCACGTTGTGCTGAATCTATGTAGAACCTTTGCCAGTCCATGACAACTGTGGATGATGGAAAGCCTCAGGCAAACACCACAGCAGGCCCCTTTAACTTGGAAAATGCTGGGCATGCAAACAAGATTTCCTCTGACCTTTGTGCAAAGGTAGGGTGACCATATGAAAAGGAGAACAGGGCTCCTGTAACTTTAACAGTTGTATAGAAAAGGGAATTTCAGCAGGTGTCATTTGTGTGCATGCAACACCTGGTGAAATTCCCTCTTCATCACAACAGTTAAAGCTACAGGAGCCCTGCCCTCTTTTGTATCTGGTAATTCTAAGATAGCTCCTGCAGCTTTGATTGTTGAGGTGAAGAGGGAATTTCACCAGGTGCTGCATGCATACAAATGGCACCTGCTGAAATTCCCTTTTCTATACAACTGTTAAAAGATACAGGAGCCCTGTCCTCCTTTTCATACGGTTGCCCTAGCAAAGGAGAATGACAACACTGTCGGAGCCCTGTGGGCCCTTGGTCAACCTTAGGGTCCTGCAACTGCCTGGCCTCCCCTTCCCAACCCTGGAACTGGCCCTTGTGCTGTATATGGAGACAACTAGTACACAGCAATATACAATGGCCTATAGTTTTTAAAGTATATATATTCATGGAACTAGCAAATTATAGAATTGGTAGCACAAGGTTCTACTTCTTAGTTACCAAGGTCACTTTCAGAGGAGACTTGTGTTTGTGCAATCACCCTGCGTCATTCATGGACTTTTACGGGAGTCCAGATGTTGTTGTCTTCCATTTGTAAACTGCCACCCCTGTGTGTTCCCAGTGCTTCTTCCATCTCTTTTTCTTAACACCAAAAAACAAAACAAAAAAACCCTATTCAGGAGAGAAAGATGGAATCACTGCACAATTTTCTGTTAATTAGTAGCACTCAGAGCTGTTGGTCCGGAAGCACCCTATGCTCTTCTAAGATACAGAATAAATAAATAAATAAATAAATGGGGGAGGGTGCTTTCCAAACATCAGTGGTCCTTTCTACACTGCACATATATTTTGGTTTCCCCAAGGAATCCTGGGAATTGTAGTTTGGTGAGGTGCTGAAATTATCTAGACAGCTTCAGTCCCATCCCCCACAGATAGAAAATGAGCATTAAACCCATATAGGGTGCCTCTACAAGAGCAATTTAAAGCTCTTTCAAGGCGCATTACCAAATTTACCTCTACAAGAGCGGAGCGCAAATCAGGGGTCCAGGCGTGTTTCATCTCCGATTATTCGCATTTTCGAATGCGTGTTAAATAGCGACTTTTAATTTACCGCGGGAGTAAGAGCGCCTTATGTCCGTGTAAACAATTTTGTGAGGAGGCACATTAACGATCAGATGGTCTTGATGTCATGCATAGAACTGCCCCTTTGCTGGGAAAGCCTCCCACTTTTTCGTTTAGTTTTATTTCCTGTCTCCTCCTGGCAACTTCCTCCTTGTTCTGTGTCTCTCTGGAAGACAAGACCCAATGTGAACTGAAAATAAAGTTTATTTTAACTCCTCTGATGGAATATTTTGTTCATGGAGACACGGGGCCAGATGGAGGTGGTTTCACGAGAAGTAAAGGAGGTAGGAAGGATTTGCGGATGTGCGCATAATTAGCAATCAGCTTAGACATATCGTCCCCTCGCTTCTTGCTGGGTTCCTGACATGAGCTGTGTATGTGTGTGTGTGCTTGCTGGTAAGAGGAGGGGGAAGGAACGAAGCAGCATCCCTCTGTCTGTTTTGGCATGTGTGTGTGTGTGAGGCACATTCCCATTTACTCCTGAGCAGTTCAGTTCAAATGGCAATCGGGCAAAGGGTGGGGGAATGAGAGAGGTGGCTGAACAGGTTAACCACATCATTCCTGGCAGGCAATCTAGGTAACCAAAGGCAGGAGATTCTGGTAGGTGGGGAGAATAAAGGGTACAAAACATGTTTGGGCAGTTTCCCAGGACAAAGTGCATTACTTTCAGCAACATTTGCATGCATGTCAACAACTTTAAAGCGAGTTTTATACAACCAGTAATGCACTTCCAACACCTCTCGTATATAGGTATTAGGCGTAAAAGCGATTGTCAGGAGATGCAAATAATCGGGGAACTGGGCGTCAAAGTAAAATCTTGTAGAGGGGGCCTTTGTCTGCAGTGTGGATATGCCTGTAGAAGGCAGTCTTTGGCATTTTTTAATATTTAATCCTTTACAATAAGTCTGTTTATTTTTATTTAGTACTACTGAACTTTGTTAACATAGGCCTCAACAGATGGGATTTGTGAAATTGTTGAACACACACACACACACACACACACTATGGCTCAAATGTATGCGTTTTGGGATTGGTTTTTCTCATTTTGGCTTGGTGCCAATCCTAGAGTGTAGGATTTGCTCATGCAAAGGGCTTTCCATAGCTGCTGGTTCAATGGCATCTGGCACATTGATCCTAAGGAAATTGTGCACGGAGTTCATGACATGATGGCCACATATGATTCAATACACCAAGATAATGCTACAGGTATCTCATTATTGTAGTATAGCAGTCACTGAGCTCAATCCTAAATACAAAGGACATTTTCTTTCCTCATGCGAGGGAGAATTCTGCCCTATTTACTGGCACAGTGGAACACAGACTGAATAAAAAGAAGAAAAAACAAACCACATCCATATAACAGATAATCATGACTCACAGGTTTCTATATAAAAGGAAGAAGAAATGTGTAGAGGTAGATGTCTGGATTTGACCTTAATCTTTTCTGCATTCCCAGATTCCAGTGAAAGCAGTAGGAGCTTAGCAAGCCCCTGGACAACAGGATGGGAGAAATAAATTATACAGACATTTTGTTTTAAGTATTAAATATGATTTGTAGGGACTCCAGTAACTCTTCATCTTCATTTCCTGCACACCTTTTTGGAGAAAAGGAGTGCATAAATCTGATTTTGGCAGTTTCAAAACATGCTCCTAGCTAGGCTGACCATATAAAAAGGACGACAGGGCTCATGTAACTTTAACAGTTGTAGAGAAAAGGGAATTTCAGCCAGTGTCATTTGTATGCAATTAGTTCCTGGTGGAATTCCCTCTTCATCATAACAGTTAAAGTTGCAGAGGCCCTGCCTTCTTTTGTATATGGTCATTCTTGTATTGTGTCCGCAACTTTAACTGTTGTGATGAAGAGGGAATATCACCAGGAACTAATTGCATATAAAGGACACTGGCTGAAATTCCTTTTTCTCTACAACTGTTAAAGTTACATGAGCTCTGTCCTCCTTTTCATATGGTCAGCCTACTCCTAGCTCTTTCTTTCCCCCTCTCCCCTTTTTCCGTCGCCTTCTTCTTTAATGAAAAGAAAGAGGTTGAGTGGAAAACAGGAGCTCCTTCACTCATTTCCATAGAACCGGCTTGCTTGACTGATGCGACCCACCAAGCCAAACGCAGCCCACCAGCCAGGGGGTCTCTAAACTCTTGGGTGATCAAGCCCATGACAGACCACAATACACAGCTGAGGGTTGCATTCCGCTTGGTGGGTGACAAGACATGCCAGCCGACCCCGAAACCATTCTATTTCCCTTTCTCATAAGATGTCTAGTGACCATTCCCTCGCATCTGGGCTGACAATCTTCCTGCTTTCTTCATGGAAAGCAGAGACCATTGCTGGCTTCTGGGTTCAGATGATGCCCATTTACACTTGTTTCTTCTGGATGAGACTAGCCCGGCATCAGAGCATGCCCAGCACAGCAATAGCAGAGGACGGACAGCAGACCTATCAAGCTGTGTTATACTGAGTCACTCTGACAATGGGTCCATCTAGCCCAGTATTGCCTACTCGAGGGGTGCAGAACCTCTTTCAGACTGAGGGCTGAATTCCATTTTGGAGAAGCTCTCAGGGGCCAGATTCCATTTGTGGGTGGGGCTGCAGGCAAAAGGAGTGGGGCCAAAATTCATATTTTCGCTTAAAGCTCTTACTGTTGATAACTAAGCCATAGGAGAGGCATCTCAACCTTTTAGAACAGTGGGGGAAACTGCACAAGAACTGGGAAGCTACCAAATGATTAATGGTTGTGTGAAAGGAACTTTGGCAATCTACAGAACTTCGGAGGGAACCAAGGAGGGTCAGATTTGGGCCCTGGGCCTGACTTATTGCACCTTCAGTCTACTCTGTGTGACACCAGTTCTCTAGCGGAGGTTTTCCTGCTATCTGTGCCTTCTAACTGGAGGAACCTTTGCATGTCAGAAATCAGTTCTCTGTGTGGAGGTTGAGCAGCGTTGCAGCCTTCAGGATCCATGACCTCGATGGTTAATGTGCCATGTGAACCATGACTTAATGTGTTGTGTGAACCATTCCTAACCGTGGTGGCCACATAACCATGCTTTAAGCATGCTCACTAACCATTTACTGCAAAACCATGACTTAGTGTGTTGTCTGAACAGGCCCATTGTGGTTAGAGCTGAACACATGAAAATTCCATTTATTTCAATGGCAGGGGGACTCAAGCACCTGCTTAGTTCTTAATAGAAATCAGTGAGAACACTAAAGTGTTTTGAGCAAACCTATGTTGAGACACAGGGAGACCAGAGACTTGTTTACACTGAAGACCAATCCAGAGACTAGTTTACACCAAAGCACTTAAACTTAAACGCTTAAACTAATGATTGCCATAAAATATTAATCAATCCAGTCCTAGTGCTTGGACTTAACTGGGTTGTGGAGAGCACTGGAAATGACAATTTGCTTTGACAAAGATTTTTTGCCTATTCATTGGATGTGTCATTCTAGACATTGGGTTCATCACAATTTTGTTGGAGTGCTTTTAGTTTTTGTGTTTCAGTTTGCTCACTTTTAAAACCTCTCCATAATTTTGCATGATACATTATTCACTATTCTGCATTAAACCTCACTATAGATGTTTGGTGTAACTTTATTACATATATTGCGGGAAACATAACTTGATTTCCTTACAGCACAGCATTTAAAATCTTATTTATAAAACTGCATTAACATGCTAAAGCAATTCTTCTTTTGCCTTTCATTTTCCAGTTTAATACTAGCCTCTCCGCATCGCACGTGAATGTGCTTCGGGAGCTAGAGTCCAACAACTTGGTAGATTTATTTGAAGTAAGCTAGTCCATTCCTATCTAACAAGTGCACTTTTCTGCATTTATTTTAGTGTGCATTTGCAGCACCGCCACTCTGAGTGCATTTATTTGAAGTTTGTCACATGCACATGGGATCACACAACTCAGGTAAACACAGCTGTGTTTATCCGAGACCGTACAACTCCAGATTGTAAGTATATGACTTCGGTAAGTGGACAGGGAATTTGTGGTGTATAAATGTCATCAAACACTTGCAATGCAGCCTACAAAATATGGTGTCCATTGCACAAAAGATATATTTGTTGCACCATCATGTGGATTTGGGCCCCTAAAAATTTATAGTTACTTCGGAATTTTTAAACCTTAAGGTGGATTTGAACAGACATAAAAAGGTAAAAGAACATCCATGTTGCTTCTTTTAGTAAAGCATAGTTACATTTGTCATATACTATTAGCTTACAAGAAATTTATTATTTCCTGCTGAGAAACAATTTTTCCTTTTGAGAGGAATACTTATCTTTAAAATTCTGAATTTATTTATTTTTGAGATATTCTACCAGTTTTAATCTCACTTAATTTATTTTGGAGATATGCCATGATGGTTAAGCATTTTGAGCTAAACATTATAGGTTAGTGTGTCATGTGAACCATGACTTAGCATGGCGTGTAAGCTATTCCTAACTATGGGGGCTATACAACCATGGTTTAAACACACTCACTAACCATTTGCTGCAAAAGATTTAGTGGCCTAACCATAGCTTAGTCTGTTGTCTGAACAGACCCACTGCAGAATATCATGAATTCAGCTAACATAATCCAGACTGTTCTGGGTTTTTAGTTTGGTTTGAATCCCCACAAACACATGTGCTACCTTTGCTGCTGGCATCTGAAATGTCTACATGGATGACTGGGGAATGCTGGGAGTTGTAGGATTCCCCTCCCCCCAGTCTAAACATGCATATCATTGCACCCTTAAAAGCAGGTTATATGAATACCCTTTTTGACACGATGTCTAAGAGAAAGCCCCATGCACATGTAGGGTGCCATGTTCTATGAGCTACTGGGCCTCAGGCCCTCCTGTTCACTTTAATTGGTGTGTGTTTTCAGAGTGTAATTCAGACTCAATTCTGCAAAATCTTATGTATATTTGAGCAGTGGTAGTCTTAGGGTTGGGTGCAGAATCTCTTTCAGCCTAAGGTAGGCTGACCATATGAAAAGGAGGACAGGCCTCATGTAACTTTAACAGTTGTAGAGAAAAGGGAATTTCAGCCAGTGTCATTTGTATGCAATTAGTCCCTGATGAAATTCCCTCTTCATCACAACAGTTAAAGTTGCAGGCACTATACTAGAGTGGCCATATACAAAAGAAAGCAGGACCCCTGCAACTTTAACTGCTGTAATGAAGAGGGAATCTCACCAGGTACGAATTGCATACAAACGATGCCGGCTGAAATTGCCTTTTCTCTACAACTGTTAAAGTTATATGAGCCCTGTCCTCCTTTTCATATGGTCAGCCTAGCCTAAGGCCCAAATTCCATTTCGCAGATCTCTCAGGGGCCCTGTTCCAGTGGTGGGTGGAATGGAAGGCAAAGGGGCAGAGCCCAAACTACCAGCAGCTTGTAGCTTAAAGCTCTTACTTAGAATCACTAAGCCTTAGGACAGGCATGCCAACCTTTTAGAATGGGGGACAAATGGTACAAAAGCCAGGGGACCACCAAACGGTTGGAGAAGAAGAGTGTGGCCATCTGGGGAATGTGGGGGGGGCGATTGGTATGCAACGAGAGGCAGCTTTGGCTTGAGGTTCTACACCCCTGTCTAGGGCATTGTGAAGGTGTCACAAGCTCTGTGCCTCAGCCAACCACAATCACCTGGTCAGCCATGGGCCAATCACTGCAGCCATGATGTCCAGCCCTGTTTTTGTCAAGAATTGTATCTGTTACTTCCTTCTAGCTAATAAATGGGTTTAAAAAGCAAAGGGCAGTACCAAACGTTAGTATATATAGACTCCTTGAAATGAACGACTAATTTGTCACAACTAACTGCAGTCCCATTCATTTCAGTGGGTCTACTCTTCTGCGGATACTTCCCAAAATTCCATGCCTGACTGGACAAAAAGCAAATAAGATGACAAGACCAAAGGGAAGGGGCAGAGAGAGAGAAGAGGCCAGACCCTCCTACTTTTGAGAAATCTCTACATTGCACAGATACAAAAAAAACTCTTGAGCTTACTTCTCCCTTCCCTCTCCCCAACCCCACCCATGTTCCTTCCACATACTCTGTTTGAAATCTTCTCATGCTACTTACTGTACAGTCAAATCAAAACAAGCAAAGCATGTTGCTAACTGAGTCATCTGTTGCTTTCACTCACCCTGAAGAAAATCCTGATTAGAGGGTGGTGATCACACTCTTGATATGATGAGATCTGAATTCTGAAATGTTATCGTGTTATATTTACTTTGCACTCCTTTTCTGCAGCTGCTTTGATAACAGTATGACGAGGACTGTTGACCATGTCATGGATGGAATATCCTGTTTTGACCACTGTGACAGAGGAGGAGATTCCACCAGAAAAGCTGGCTCCCTCCTCCTCAGTCTTTACACAATCTTAGTGATATCTGCTCCCCACCATATCATGCCTATCAAATAAGAGCTCCATATGTCATAGCAGACAAGGGCAAGGAAGACATGAGGGCAGAGTGGAGAACACATTATCTAGGCCAACAGGCACATTTAGTAATTTCTCAATGCACTACTTTGTCTTCAAACAGAGGTCTTGCTAGACTTCTTGATTTAGCCAATGAACTGAGAATTATATAGCAGGGTTTCCTCAAAATTCATCCCAGTGAGCTTCTTTAAAAAGGGAAAATACCTGAGCTTCTACTAAAGTAGGCTAACCATATGGAAAGGAGGACAGGGCTCCCGTAACTTTAACAGTTGTAGAGAAAAAGGAGTTTCAGCCAGTGTCATTTGTATGCAATTAGTTCCTGGTGAAATTCCCTCTTCATCACAACAGTTAAAAGTTGCAGGCACTATACTAGAGTGACCATATACAAAAGAAGGCAGGGCCCCTGCAACTTTAACTGTTGTGATGAAGAGGGAATTTCACCAGGAACTAATTGCATACAAATGACACTGGCTGAAATTCCCTTTTCTCTACAACTGTTAAAGTTACATGAGCCCTGTCCTCCTTTTCATATGGTCAGCCTAACTAAAGCAAAACAAAGAAATATGGATTGACTGATGAATCTCATTCTTCCTGAGTGTCCAGATGACTGTGGGACTATGAACTGCTTCTGCCCCTCAAAATATGACTTCTAGGAATATCCAAGTAAAAAGAAGGGGGAATGCCATTACTTCCTCTGAACTATTGATAACCGAGGGAATCTGTCCACATTCATTTGACTGAGCTGATGCAGATGAGGGTAAAAATGGGTTGTAATCAATGGGGAGGATTCAGAAAGGAGCTTGTGCCTTCTCTAGAAGCAGACGCTTTCTTAGAGAGTAGGACTGTCTCATATTTGGAGAAACAATGGTCCAAGGAAATCGATTATAAGATGCCAAGATGAAATCTGTGCTTCACAGAAACCAATAAGCTATCATTGCCTTCAAATCCAGTAAGGTTTCAGCTGAGATACAGATATAAGCTACCACTGGTTTGAATAATAATAATAATAATAATAATAATAATATACAGTTCTGTCTTTAAGGAAATGGTTGTGAATTTTCATTGCTCTCCTAGCTTGGTCCAAGCTGAGTAGGGTGGCCACTCATGAAAAAAAAGGACATATGTCACCAAAAAAGAGAGCAAGAGAGGGCAGGGATTTGCATAAAATTTGCATATGTTCATTTATATGTATAGGTGCAAATTTAGAAATAATTATTATAATTTAAGTAGAAATACGGTACATCTCACCATAGTGTGGAAGACATTGACCAGGTGACCTGTGTGCCTTGCTCAGTTTGCTGTCCAGGTGCTGTTGATGGGCATCTTCAAAGCCCAGCTCTTCCTTTGGATGGTTTATCTTTATACCAGACATGGACCGGACAGGGCTTCAAAATAGAAGACAGCTCTCTGGAAACTTTTCAAATAGAGAACTGTCCTCTGTAAAAGAGGACACATAGCGATCCTGTACTGAATTTCTATGTGTCTTGATATTTTGATTTAATTGGGGCCTCAGCTTTTAAATTGTATTTACTTATTTTTTTTATTTATTTCAGCCCAAATAGGGTTCCCATGATGACTTACAATTAAAATTTAAAGCAATGTAAAAACTTTAAAACATAAGAGCATAATAAGAGCCATACTGGTAGGGTGACCAGATAAAATCCAGGTCAGGGCTCATGTAACTTTAACAGTTGTAGAGAAAAGGGAATTTCAGCCAGTGTCATTTGTATGCAATTAGTTCCTGGTGAAATTCCCTCTTCATCATAACAGTTAAAGGTGCAGGCACTATACTAGAGTGACCATATACAAAAGAAGGCAGGGCCCCTGCAACTTTAACTGTTGTGATGAAGAGGGAATTTCACCAGGAACTAATTGCATACAAATGACACTGGCTGAAATTCCCTTTTCTCAACAACTATTAAAGTTACATGAGCCCTGACCTGGATTTTATCTGGTCACCCTACATGCTGGATCAGACCAAGATTCCATCTAGTCCAGCACTCTGTTCACACAAGGGGCCAACCAGCTGTCAACCAGGAAGCCACAAGCAGGACATGAGTGCAAAAGCATCCTCCAGCCCATGTTCCCCAGCAACTGGTGTAGATAGGCTTACTACCTCTGATACTGGAGGCAGCACATAGCCATGAGGACTAGTAGCCATTGATAGCCTTCTCCAGGAATTTGTCCAACCCCCTTTCTATCTTTAGCATTACAATTACTTAATAGTAAAAGATTTTCCCAAAGAATCCTGGGAAGTGTGTGGGCTGGTCTGCACGTAATGAGAAGCCACCAGGGATGAATTTCCCTGCGGAATTTCTTGTTGTGGCCATTTTGAATACTCTAGCTGCAGCAGGGGAGCACTGTAGTTTGTCGTCATGTACGAATTCAGCAAGGGTGTGTTGTTGGGGTAGTTGATAAGCCAACCACAACCCTAAAGTAGCCTATGGGTTCTGGATTGCCCATCAACCACCACCACAACCCACCCTCGCTGGGTTTGCATGTAACAACAAGCTACGATGTACCCTGCTGAATGTTGAATATTCAAAATGGCCATTGCCACAATGAAAATCCACAGTGCCTTCTCATTTTGTGTGAATCCACAGTGTCTGGATCACAGCTTACATTATTTGAGCCTATTGCAGAAATGCATCTAAACTCATTTCTTCTCCCACTTTAAGGATTCCAACTTTGTAGTAGTAAAAGAATGTTTTACTAGGGTGACCAGATAAAATCCAGGTCAGGGCTCATGTAACTTTAACAGTTGTAGAGAAAAGGGAATTTCAGCCAGTGTCATTTGTATGCAATTAGTTCCTGGTGAAATTCCCTCTTCATCACAACAGTTAAAGTTGCAGGCACTATACTAGAGTGACTAGGCTGACCATATGAAAAGGAGGACAGGGCTCCTGTAACTTTAACAGTTGTAGAGAAAAGGGAATTTCAGCCAGTGTCATTTGTATGCAATTAGTTCCTGGTGAAATTCTCTTCATCACAACAGTTAAAGTTGCAGGGGCCCTGCCTTCTTTTGTATATGGTCACTCTAGTATAGTGCCTGCAACTTTAACAGTTGTGATGAAGATGGAATTTTACCAGGAACTAATTGCATACAAATTACACTGGCTGAAATTCCCTTTTCTCTTCAACTGTTAAAGTTACAGGAGCCCTGTCCTCCTTTTCATATGGTCAGCCTAAGAGTGACCATATACAAAAGAAGGCAGGGCCTCGGCAACTTTAACTGTTGTGATGAAGAGGGAATTTCACCAGGAACTAATTGCATACAAATGACACTGGCTGAAATTCCCTTTTCTCTACAACTGTTAAAGTTACATGAGCCCTGACCTGGATTTTATCTGGTCATCCTAGTTTTACTCCTTTGATTCTAGAGTAAGATCTCAAAACAAAAACTCTATGTAGTGGGTAGACATTATATTATAGCACTGTATATTCAAGAGCTGTAAATTTGATAAGGTAATCTGCTTCTTCTCTTCTGTTAATCATCACTTGGCAATTAGATTTAAGAAGCACAATCCAGATACCTGATAAAAGTCATTTTGTAAAACCCACAAATACATTCATATTGTGAATATTAGGGTCATCCTGTAAAAACTGCAAAACGAGCTTGCCAAATCATGGTTATTTTTGTTAGGCCTTTAGTTTACCTACCCCCATTCCCCTAGACTTGAATGAAACAGTGTGGTTCACATTTCAATGGGGAAAGATAAGCTTCCTCCTCCTCCTCCCAGTAAAGAAAAAGAGAGCATTATAGTATTATAAATAATATTGAATAATGTCAAATATTTTCAGAAGAAACCTAAAAAATATTTGTTACAGACATGCAGTCAAATTGTCTGGGAAGACTGGCTAAGAAAATAGTAGGAACGTTTGTCAAACAACACATCATATTAAGGAAAAAAGAAAAGAGGAGGGAACCCAATGGGGGGATAGATATTTGACCAAACATATAAACAGGTTGAATATGCCCCTTATTGTAACCTAAGTTTCCTAAATGTGTGCAATAGTAAGAGTATGAATAAATATGGAGGTAGAATTGCTTAATTTAATCAGAATCTTACCAGGGTTCAGCCACATAGCATGGAAAGAGCAGTTATGAGCATGCCAATGCCATCCCATACCTTTTACAGCCTTTTCACATTCCCTCAGAATCATGGCAGACACACCATTCTATCTCTGGGAGAGCTGTCATTTTCCATAAATGGTAGCAGAGACACTCTCAACATGCTTGTGGCCACTTAGTTTTGTAGCCAACCTCTCCGAACAATTTGGTTGATGGCATCTCCATAACAATAGTGTATTTTTGACCTGTTGTTGCAGAATCAATCCAGAATTATCTTGCTGCAGATAATTTTAGACCAATCCAATGTAAGTCAGTCACAAAAACAACCTAACTTCTAGCAAGACTTCAGCCAGTTTTTCTCATTTTAGAAAGCATTGCTGCCTTTTCCTGAAACAATTGGTGAAGAGCAGCTCTCTTACTTTGTTCTGGTCAATCTTATTACATTCAAAGGAAGTTTCCTAGTCAGTGTCAT
This sequence comes from Anniella stebbinsi, assembly GCA_029215795.1. Lineage (NCBI taxonomy): Eukaryota > Metazoa > Chordata > Lepidosauria > Squamata > Anniellidae > Anniella > Anniella stebbinsi. The sequence continues at coordinate 234,101,154 of JARDYH010000001.1, read as the reverse complement.
GCAGCAGTTTGCTGTAAGCAAGCTGGTCCCCGGTCAACAGGTGGTTGACCACTGTGGGAGTAGAGTGCTGGACTAGATGGACCCTTGGTATCATCCAGCATAGCTCTTCTTAAGTTCTTTCTTTCTCTGCTTGTTTGTTAGAACTTTCTCGACTGAGAACCAGTTTAATGGCTCTCCTATGTCTAGTTCTGGGCACTGTATTTTAACAATGATAAACAAATTGGAATGCCCTCAGAAGAGGTCAATGAAGATGGGCAGTGGTATAAAATAAGTCCATTGAGGAAAAGTTGAAGGTACTGGGTGTGTTTAACCTGTAGACGACTTAGGGAAGGTAAGATAGCACTCCTTTAAATACCTGAAGGGCTGTCACATAGAAGAGGAAAAAGACTTGTTCTTTGCTGCCCCAGAAGGAAGTAGATTTGAGTTGAACGTTAGGAGAAACTTCTTGATGGTAAGTGCATTTTGACAATGGAATCAATTAGGTAGAGGGGTGGTAGGCTCTGCCTCACAGGACAGCCATCTGTTGGAATGCATTAGCTCCACATTTCTTGTGTTAAGCAGGGGTTGGACAAGATGACCTACAAGGTATTTGCACTGGCCATTCTGGAAGACTTTAACTTCCCAGGGAACACTGAGAATCTGGATGGCCCGGAAATAGACCTAGAGACTACAGTAGGGTTTACTATCACCCATGATGCTCTTTGCTGTGGATCCAACCTGTATGGGTTTATTTTCACTCAGAGAATGTGGGACTACATACCTGTTCGTCCTCTGTCTATGCCATTCTGTACAGAGCATGGGAACAGCACAAAAAACTCAAGCTTCTTCTTTCCCAAGTTCTGCAGGTACATGGGCAGTGAAACATACGGATCTCACTTGTAGTGGAGGTGATCTTTAGTGATGTCTTTTAACTTCAAAGGTCAGTGGGGATCCACAGATCACACTGTGGGTGAGAGCTGTGAGTTCCATCATACATTACACCAGAAGGAGAGGGTGGGGGG
>JARDYH010000001.1:234050153-234095153 GCA_029215795.1 Anniella stebbinsi | reverse complement strand
TGATTTCAGGGGTTTCTCCATGCCTCACATCAAGATAATTATTAAACTATAACAATATCAGCTTTCAGGAGTTTCTGAACGTTAAACCTCAGATAAACTCTCGAAGTCCTCATGAGCTGCAAAGATCTCAAAATCATGGGATAACTACACCTAAATTAATTTAATATTATGAATAATTCTAGTTACTGTCAAAATCAATATTTTTTAATTATTGGCTTGGGTGGGGAAAGCTAATGCAATTTGAACATAGATTCTACTGCTAAAACAGCTACTATTATGTATGCTTAGCCAATTAGCTGTTTGATGGGGGAGGGGCAATCTCCCCCCTCCGAACCCTTCTGAACAGCCAAAGATTTTTGTTTAAAGGGCCATAGACAGCTCTGGTTATTGGATCAGTGATCCACTTTGCACACATGGTTCTTCGTCTAGCTAGGAATGTATATGTGACTGCATGTGGCACTGCTGGGGCAGAATCCAACAGGATGCAACCACTAATGTAAATTACATTGCACTAGTGTAAACTACTATAGCACAATGCCAATGCGATAGTTGGAGCAGTGATTTCCCAGGGAAACTAGCACACAAGCTAATGATATTGGTGGTGTGCTAGAGTACTTTATGCTAGTGCAATGTAATTTATGTTAATGGTTGCACCCGTTGGATACTCCCCATTACAATTTCTATCACAGAACTTTAAATTCAAAATTTTCAATTTTCTGTTCAATGTGTGCAATATTTATGCTACATTTTGACAGGGGCCAATCAAATCCATTTGAGTTGGTGCCATAGAATACTGGGAGTGGTACTACCATGTCAAGAAAACATGAGTGGAAATGTCTACACCAAGTAAACTAATGAGACAGGCACTTCCACAGACAAGACTGGATGGGCAAAGCCTTTGCTGGCTAAATTCACCAAGCCTGCACATAGTTTTAATGTTTAACTGGTTTTACTGTTTTTAAATTCTATACTGTTTTTAGCTTATTAATAGCATAATTTGTTTTCAGCTGTGTATATTTATTGTTTTATATTGTTTGTATGATTTTATCTGTACACCACCCTGAGTTCCTTGTGATATAGGGCGGGATACAAATGTTTAAATAAACATTCATTCCTTTAGCACAAATGGTGTTGCACAGACAGAAACTTGGTTCTGAACTATGCACAAGCGCGGTTGAAGCAGCCCATTGTGCATTCTGCTTGTGCAACTGGTTACACAACTGCTTGCACCCATTGTGCAGCCGGTTGCACATTCCACTTGTGAAACTGGTTCTGCAACTGCTTTCACCCATTGTGCAATGTACTGTGGAACTGGTTGCACAACTGAAAGGTTCAGCAGAGCTCCGCTACCTCTATTTGAGTTTGCAGAACATTACTGTTGGATACTGCCCCTTGAGTCCTTGTTGGAAATATGTTGCACTTCAAGGTTTTTGACATTTGCTTCTGATGACTATGAATGGTTCCTGAAGTACTATGGCAAACACAAAGCCTTTATGAACTGGTTTGTGGTGGTAAATTCTGAGAGATACTAGGGTAGATGATCTTCAAATGCCTTCTAACCCCATAGGAGTCTATAATCTCTTATGTGGGGGAAATGTAAACTTTGGTTTTCTATTTGGACAGATGAATTTAATAATCAAAGTGATTACAAATATTAATAAAGACATCGAATGGGGTGAATGACAGCTTTGCTACTGAATTATATAGGAATAGAATCATTGCCTCCCTGACCACATGAACAGCAACTAATTGTGAAGTCATAAAGGACTGTGATTCTATGAACTCAATCCTGAAGCCCTTACTCAGGAAAAATTCCCATTAACTTTAGTGAGAGATTTAGTTCCCTATCAGCAGCTACTGAAATATGCTACATGAGCAGAATTGCTCCTAGACAGTAATTTTGGGGGAAGTTTTCTGTGAGTTGTCAGCCAGTCACTGAATGCTAAAGTTCTCTTCAGCTGCAGGATGCCATATTTCCTTTGGTATTTCAAGCAGTTTCAAATCCAAGGTCTGAAACTTGACACCAGTACCAAGCCTAAACACATCTGGTTGATTTGAGGCCACAAATAGCCCTGGAATGCCTTCGACACCTTCCATAACTGCCATGCTTTAAAGCTTCATTCCAAAATAGAGCTGACAAAAAACGCTTGTCAGTGTGATTGGAATGGACAAAATTCAGCAATGCATGATGCAATAGCAAGCGGGGTAGACATTCATAACACATCGTGCATGTACAGGAATTTCTAAAAACACTCTACTAGACAGCAATATTTTTTTAAAAATAAATAAAAACAATACACTGAAGAAAATGCGTATGTTTGCCATCATTTTAATCCATGCTGGCTTAATAAAATGCACACAGCAGCTTATTTTTAAAATAGTCCACGATGCCCCTCCACATGAACAGGCTAATAAACTACTGTTTGTAGCATATTAAGCTAATGTGGGTGATCTGACAAATCCATCCGCCCCCTGCAGTCCTGCCACCCAAGCACGCTGGTATTCCATCTTCCCTTAAGGTGTTTAAACCCATTAAACCCCCACCCCCTGCTCAAGCACGCAGTAGCCCGTCTAAGCAGATCCCAGTACTACAGTAGCACTCTTTCATTCATTCGCTTAAATGCAGTTGTGCATTTAACCCATAGATGCTAGCACAGTAGCCATTTTCAGCTGTTCCCAGTATTGTAATAGTGCTCATTCACTAAAGAGCAGTTGCGCATTTAACCCTTAGACACTGCTGCAGTATCTGGTTTCAGCTGTTCCTAAAACCACAGTAGCACTATTCCCATCGTGCAGACAACACCCATGAAAAACAAAGCAGCAGCAGCAGCAATCTGAATAGCTCTTGCCACGTGACTCCATAGCAAATTAGCCCGAAGGATGACCCGATAACCCACGATGGGTTAAATAACCCCTACTGCAGACTGTGGGTTATCAGAGTGGGTTATTTAAGGCAAAGAAGCCATCGTGGATTTAAAAATTCCCAACAACTATATCCCATGATGTGGTTTATATAAACAATGTGTTAAATAAACAATGTGGTTTATTTAACCCATTGTGGATTATCATGTCGTCCAAACCCAGTCAATGTAGAAATATATGAATGTCATAGGTCTTGTAATATACAGGCTAATATTCCTAAGCATAAGAGCCATATTTAAACGTCCTCATATGTTTGTGGGCCTCCTTTCTTCAGAGCAACTAACCAACAATTGCTTTAACCACTGGTTATCCTAATGAGTAGCTCCACCCCACTGCCACTTCTCTCGAACTATGTCCATTTTATCCTGGACTGTTTCTCCTAATTCCATCACACTCTCCACACATCCCTTCCCTGTGCCCAAACTACCATCTCTCCTTCATTCTCTTGCTCAGTTCATGCTTGCCACACACTGAACTTGTACGCGGAGGTCCCTTATGAATCACACAGCTGCCTCCTTCTCATCCAACTGTTTCCTTCTCCCCTGGGCTCTTCTTCAGGACTTAATCTTCTGACCTTATGTCTTTATAGGGGCCTATATATAGGACCTGATGTACATAGTTGCACGAAGTATACAATGTACATACTGTAATTTTCAGCACATAAATTGCATGGTTTGTGCCCAACACATGGAGTCTACTTGAGGAGTCTCCTATGTATATGTGATATCGAATGTGTGGATTGTTGTGTGCTGGGGATGGGGTTGGCAGGGGATAGGGTTGGCAGGCATGATCACAATCCTTTCCCGCACATATATAAGAATATCTCCACAGGGCTTCAGACTGTTGGCAGCCATAGAGAACCCCCAGCCTATACTGATTCCAGAAGTGTCTGCCCATGGCCAAGCGGGCATGACATTCATTGGCACGTAACTGGAATGCGCAGGAATTGGCATTGGCATGCACAAACAAACCACCCTTAACACGAGTTAGTGGTGGCAGCCCAAAAACCAAATCTGGGCTAAGTCCAGTGTGTGCTGGCAGTTTTAAATGACTGTCTCAACACAGGGCTAGCATAGCTGCCTGCAAACCAGCACAGTCACTGGCTTTTTCCCACAGCTGCTGTGAGCTGAGGGGATCATAAGAGGCCATACATCACAATGTGGAACAGGGGAGAGAGGTTATAAGTGTTAAATGCAGGCTTGTATCTTAAATATCAGGGCCAACTCTATTTCTGAAAGGTCTGTATTTTTGAACTGCCCTGAAAGCCACACTTGGGACGGCTGGCAAGATTCTTAAGGGCCCACTTCTAAGCCATAGTTTGACTAAGCCAGTGATACCATGTCAGCAGCGACTGGGTAATATGCTAGTGCTTACATAATTCATCTGTGACATTATGCAAATACAAAGTGATCCACCATACATCCTTAAGTGAATTGCTCAGTGTTCCAGAACATACTTGTGTGGAAGAGGGGGGTGTCTAATGTGGAAGTCTCCACAAAGAGAACAGGAAGCTATCTCCTTCCTAATATACTCATTCTCCAGTACTTTGATAACAGCAATGCTTTGTAGTACATTTCAAATGTCCAAAAGTTTCACATATATTACCTCATAAATAATTATCCTTACAACAGCCCGATAAGGTAGGCAATATATTATACCCACATTACAGATGTGGGACTGAGAACTGAGGTTGAGAATAGTGTGTAAGATTCAAACTGGGAATATTCTGGCTTAGAATGTATGTGTTTATTTAATTTATATCCTGCCTTCCTGCCAGAAATGCTGGAGGTGGCTAATAATAGTAAAATACAGGTTAAAAACAAGATTTTAATTAAAACATAATATAAAAATGGATCCATAAACATACAATTAAAAACACAACACTGGGCCTATCCAGAAGACACCTTAAACCCTGCTGGTTAAGGCTTTTGGTTAAGCAGCAGGGTTTAAAGTGTCTTGTGCAATGCGTTTTTCTCAACCTTGCTCACTCATTAACCATAGTCGGACTGTCTGCAGCAGGGTTAGTGGCTCTAACCATGGCTTAAAGTGTTGTGTGTGACAGCATGGCTTGTGGTTAGTGCTAACCCCGGGGAATCACAGTTTCACTAACCGCAGAGCCTGAAGTGTCATTTGAACAGGCCCAAGGGAAGGTATAGGCAGCTCAAACGACTTAACCTAGGCTGACCATCTGAAAAGGAGGACAGGGCTCCTGTAACTTTAACAGTTGTAGAGAAAAGGGAATTTCAGCTAGTGTCATTTGTATGCAATTAGTTCCTGGTGAAATTCGTCTTCATCACAACAGTTAAAGTTGCAGGGCCCTGCCTTCTTTCGTATATGATCACTCTAGTATAGTGCCTGCAACTTTAACTGTTGTGATGACGAGGGAATTTCACCAGGAACTAATTGCATACAAACGACACTGGCTGAAATTCCCTTTTCTCTACAACTGTTAAAGTTACATGAGCCCTGTCCTCCTTTTCAGATGGTCAGCCTACTTAACCACCCCTTCAGAAACAGACCGTCTTAATTGCTTTATATTTGCCTTCCAGTGGAAGGACAACAGAGGCCCTTTCCACACCAGGCGTTTCACCTGGGATGGCCCCCGGCTGGTCCCTGTGAGCTGATGGTGTGTATTAGGTACTTCCGGGATTGCCCTCCTTCCCTCTCTGTGCACCAATGGTGTGTATTAGATACTTCCAGGATCGCCCTCCCTCCCTCCCTCTACACCCCTATGTTGTAGAAAGGGCCAGAGAGGGGAATTCTAGAACCTGAAAGTGGCCACCAAGAAAGTCCTCTCACATGTCCCTACCAAATGTACCTCCGATGGAATTGTAGTGATTCTATTGATGTGATGTAATGTTTTTCTTTGTATTGGTTTTTGATTTTGATAGCATTATTTAGGAATATTTTGATTCACAATTTCCTCAGGGTGAGCGTTACGACCAAATGGAAGGGTAAGTTTAAATTAAATTGAGACTTCAATCCTATACCCTCTTATCCAGTAATAACTCTCATGGAACTCAATGAACTTACTTCTGAGTAGACCTATGTAAGATTGTACTGTAAAAGTGTTATGTGGGTGACCAAAACCCAATCCTCTGCGCTGAGATCTATCTTGAAGTGGCAAGTGGTTATTCATCTCAAATATTTTGGTGAGGGGCTGGTAGTTGACATTACAGTTAGGGTGACTCTTTGAATGCTACTGAGAAAATCAAAGCTGCAGGTAGGCAGGCTGACACACCTTTTGCTTTTGCTTTGTTTAACAACTAGCCCAAAGGAGAGTTCTGGTGAACTCAAAAGCTTGTTCACTCTTTTTGATGTTTCAGTTGGTCACACCATCAGGAAGCTCAAGGGAAGCAGATAATTCTAAATCTCCATTCCATGTGAGCTTCATGCTGGCTGCGACTCAACATCAGAGTAGCACAATGCATGTATCTATTTTCTTGAAATGGCAACTGATCATGATGAGAATCCTTGGGCATGTGATATGAAGAATGACTTTTACCCTCATACACAGCAGGAAAACTGACCTTAGGTAGATCCCCTAAGATGAAGGAGGAAGAGAGAAAGAACTGGTTATTTATTTATTTTCGACAGAAATTAAAATGTTATAAAACACAGCAAAAAGTTAGGATTTTTTTTTAAAAAAACAACACATATGGTGTTAAATGCCAAATGACTAGATGTTGGAGAACAAGATCTGACGAAGCAGACAAGAAAGAATGCCTTCAGTGACATTTATGTTCATGAGGGAAAGGAAATCAGATGAGAAGCTGAATAATGTTTAAAGAAGAATAGAAGTTCTTTGCTCTCGAGACAAGCTTCCAGGTGCAGTTTGATCAGGTATTTCCGGTCAATGACATGACAGAAAGACAATGTTTGAGTATCTCATAGGCCATCTAGACCATCCTCCTGGAGTGAATGGACAGCATTTTATATAGCAAACCCTTTAAATTCCTATGCTGCCTTCCCTTGAAATTAAATAACAGGAGAAATTTTGGCTGACAAAATTAAGAGAAGTATTGGAAAATTGTTTGTGGGGGAAACAAGGAGTACCATCTGTAAGACAATATTCGGCATAGAGTACTATCGCATAAGATATTGTATTATTAAAAAATGGGAGGATCAATTTAGAAAAGAAGGATGTTTTAGAACATAGGATAAACATATTAAGTTCTGGAAATAAAAGAACAATTAACGGAACAGAATAATTATTGGAATATAAAGAAGTATTGGTACTTGTTTAACAGTTGAGTAATAACTGATTATAACACAAGTTTGGCTGACAAAATTAAGAGAAGTATTGAATTGAGATATAACAAGTTTTGATTATATCAAGATTTTCCCGCTTTTGGAATTGCATTTATTCTTTTGGGTTAAATGATATGGCTAATAAATATTTATTATTAAAAACACAGTCAAAGCTATAAATTGCAAAAATGTGACATTTTATTTTTTATAGATTTAACACATTCTTAATGGAGGAACCTAGATCAGTTCTCAGTTTTTAACTCTTTCACTGTTTGGTTTTTTGACCAGGTCACAAAGATATTTATTTATTTGGGTTTTGTTTGTTTGTTTTTGTATCTGTATTTAAACCCAGCAGGAACCTTTAAGTACAAAAACAAATTATCAATTTTAAATGTTCATGCAGTTTAGCCTTTAAATTTGTGCCAGACTTATGCAGCTATTCTGCACTTTCATCTTTTTTCTTTTGGTCATTGAATAAAATCCAGACTTAATCTCATCGGATGAATGGCCAATTCAGTTGCCTTTGAAATGATCTGGGTGAAATTAACATGTGAAATTATTTCAGAGTTATCTAAGACAAATTAACTAATACACAGCTCTTCACTACAGGTATATGGCAACAGCACACATTTTATTACAGAGCAAAGCTTTAAATGGTCCAGGTGGTTTTGCCAGGAGTCCAAGTGTTGGCTTCTATTAATACATCTTTCCATTCTCCCTCTCTATCTGTTGTTAAAACTCAGTATCTTATGTACTAAAAGGTTATTTCATTTTTGTATTATTGTCTGTTCTATTATTTGATAAAAAGCATCAATGGGGATGATATACAAATACATTATTATTATTATTATTATTATTATTACGTTTAAATATATTATACACAAATATTTGTGTATGTATGGTGTCTATTTGCACTGTGCTTTTATCCCTCATCCTGGCTCCCATAAGATTTGCAGCAAGGAATAATTATATCTAATCATTTTTTTTAAAAAATAAAAATCCCCCAGAGGCTTAATATTTCATTGCCAGTGCAAAAATATAGAAAAGCCCAAAGATGCACAGTGCATGGGCATACAGTGTGATATAATGTGCGTTTTGAAAAGCTATACATTTCCTTATTTCAGTGAAATAAAAGTAAGCAGTTTGGGGGAGTGGGGAGTGGGTTTGTGGAAAAAATCCAGACTTGGAAGGTACATAAGGAATCATCTGGCAGTGGTTTGATTTTCTAAAGACAGCTGATTGAAGCTACTTAGGGATTTGGATGTTAGAAGTAGTCCCGGTAGAGATGGATTAATGGGCAGAGTGTAGTGAGGCGGTCAAAGGTGCGTTATAAATGCAATTTGGCGTAATTGCAAATACCACACTTGATCTGTTGTTACAAAGAAGAAAGCCTTCCATTTCTAGTGCAAATATCATGAGCTTTGAATTTAGTCCAAGAAACTGTATATTATTTCACTATAAAAAGTAATCCTCATATATGAGTCAAGTGACAGAAAATTATCTATAAACAGCATGTAAATTTATTATGAATCAAGCTCTAAATAAGGAAAACCTATGAGATGGGAATTTAACGTTACAGCGAAAGAGATTCGATTTGCTACTAAAGCTCAAGAACAATATTTAGTTTACTGAATCAAACTGGAAATAAAAGTAATGCTTCTATCAGGATGAAAGCTACATTAAAAACAAGATCATTAATAAAACATACAGTTGGAAATAAAAGAATTAAAGTGAGGGAACAACCATGATGGCCCTCATCAGTCCGCTTAAATAATAAAATGGACCATATAATCATGCAAGGTAACAAAGCCACAGGACTCCTAGGTATGACTAAAGAGTTGTTTAACCTGGGCAAAGAAGCTGCATATCTTTTAGTTATTCAGAAATTTTGAAATGTGTAAGTGCAGGTAGGTGTGAAAGAGGAGTTTGTTGTCAAAAACCAACAATCAAACAAAACAAATTAAGTGTTTGGAGGAATTTCTTGCCACCATTGAAGCTTCATATACATGAATCTCTTGCCACCATCAGGTTTATTGAAGCTCCATATAGTGTGGAATCTCTTTCCGCTAACAGGTTCTCTTTTATGGAAAGGGGGCACCATTTGCCACTGATCAGCTTTAACCAGTTTTTCACTCCTCTCCTTCTTTACGTGTCTCCAGATAATAGCTGCCTGGAAGATGTAGTAAGAATGCTACATACTTTTCCCAGTTCTTTCTCCCTTCACCTTCCTAATGTCTACATGACCATTATTGACTAATACATTTTTACTAATGTGGATATCTGAGGATGGGAGAACTAATAAATATATATATATTAATAGCCCAGGAATATTTTATAGACTTATTTTCAAGACTGTTTTAACTCCAAGCACCTGTGAGTAGAAAGCAATCATGTTTGACCCCATTGCACAGTTATGTGGTCTCTGTTCAGTAATACCTTCCAAGTGATTGCCTGGGTTTCTTGGTCACTATCAACAGCCCTGATCAAAGGTGACTCTGAATGAAAATCTTTTCTCCTGACAGAAATCTCAATAATAAGCAACCGGAATTAACTTCTGTTTCCTCCCTCTTTTCCCCTGGTCTTATTTTAATCAGTGATATCCATCAAAAATATTTACATTAAATTCACTATGTACTTTAAACAAGGCAATATGCAGCTGGCCCTACAAAGCTTTTTCCTGACCAACACTGGCACCAGGTTTGAGAGATCCATGGGCAAGGTGTCCTCAGGGTTGACTCCTGTGCTACCATGGTGGGCATTTCCCCCCTCAATATGCTTTTTTATGTTTATGAGCACAGTCTACACACTATGAAACAAAGTGCTGTCCAATGGTGCATCCATGTGCCATCTTATTTCTCCAGAATGCCTTTGGGTCTCAACACAGAGAAGCCCAAAGGCATTCTTGGGAAAAGAAGATGGTGGATGGCTGCAGCATGAGCCCACCACATGGGTAAACATCTAAGAAAGAAGAAAGAAAGATGTTGGCAACCACCACCACTCCCATTGGGCCAAGCATTTGCATGACCATGCTTGGTGCTTCCACCAGATGCTGATGTTGGACCTGGTTCTTGTAGCCTCATACTACTATTATGTGACTATTGATGGACTGTGCACAGTCCTTCAATTACCTGCTCTATAGTATGTATCCTATGAATTACAATTTTGTTATAGGATCAGTGATAATTATATCAAATGCCCATTTTTAACAGTCGTGTCAAACTTAAGAACAAAACCTGTGTCAGTGGAGTAACTTGAAGGCTCAAATTAAAGTTAAGCCTAATGGACAAAACAAGAACCACAGTGAAGTAAAAAAAACCTAGGCAATTTGAAAAGTATCAATACAAATAAAACATGTTTAATAGGCTGTCAACTGGGCCACTATATTAGTTAGGCTGACCATATGAAAAGGAGGACAGGACTCATGTAACTTTAACAGTTGTAGAGAAAAGGGAATTTCAGCCAGTGTCATTAGTATGCAATTAGTTCCTGGTGAAATTCCCTCTTCATCACAACTGTTAAAGTTGCAGGCACTATACTAGAGTGACCATATACAAAAGAAGGCAGGGCCCCTGCAACTTTAACTGTTGTGATGAAGAGGGAATTTCACCAGGAACTAATTGCATACAAATGACACTGGCCGAAATTCCCTTTTCTCTACAACTGTTGAAGTTACATGAGCCCTGTCCTCCTTTTCATATGATCAGCCTATATTAGTTCCATTGTATCATTTCAAAGATGTAAATTATATCTGGAGCTAGGAGATTTGAATTTGGGTTTCCATCTCTGCCACAGACTTCTTCTGTGAATTTCAGTAATCACTAGCCCTATGCAGACATTCAACCTGAGGGCTAAAAGTGGATAAATGATGTGGACATGCATGCAAGCTCCACCCCAATGTCCCTATTCCCATCCACTCAGTTCCCAACCTTCCTGTATTAAGAGGAAAGGTGTGACAGTGGCTTCTGCTTTATCAGGGTTCACAATTGCATGTATGAGTCTACACTATTCCAGGCATTTCCTCCCCACTTTTAGCCTCAAGTGAGCAGCCTGAATCCCTACATTGGGCTACAGTCTTCCTGCAGCAGAAACAAGACGAAATACTTCTGTTCCAATCAGATTAGCAGTGCAATTCCATTCATGTCTACTTATAAGTAAATTCCACAGGATTCAATGAGACCTACTCCCAGGTGGGTCAGTAAAGCACTGCAGCCATAAACAATTTGATGGAAGCTACTACATTAACCTCAGTAGTAGTAGTAGTTGCAATAGTAATAGTAGCAACAGCAACAGAGTAGCAGTAAGTTCACTCCAGTATATCAGGAGGAAGTTATGCAAACTAATATCAGTCTGCCCTTGATATTCCACTACCTACCTTACATAGCTATCCAGCTAAAAGATTACTTCAAAAAATGTAAAGGCCACTTGCCTTTTCTTCTTCTTCTTTGGCCTCTTTTGTAAATATTAAGTGAATTGCAAATTAAACTGATAAAGTTATGGAAAAAGCCAGAGCGATGGAACGGCTGTCTCGTCTATTAATATATATGAGAAATTTCAATCTGTGTTCGGGGCAAGATTCCCTGAACTGCAATTAACCTTTGCTTTCAATGTCTGAATCATTATCCTTTCCTCATCTTTTTTGGGACAGTTAGTGCTTATCCTGGACTTTCTAGAGTAACACAAATAATGGGCATAGCTTTATAAGCCAAAATGTTGATTTTTTTGAAGATGCAATCCCACTTTTCTTCCTCTTTGCTGCCTAGTTGTTCTAGAATGTAGTTTCCTCATGGGTTTCATTCCTCTTTTACCTACTATTCATGGTAAATTGAAGAGGAACAAAGTAATATCAATAATAGCCAAGAGGAAAGGGACAATATGTATATTGCACAAGAAGAGCCAATCTACACGCTAGGTTTTTAACGTTTTATAAGGATTATGAAAACTCTTTGGGCCACATGACGCACTCCCTATAACGTTGTATATCTGAGGTTTTTTAAAACTCACTTCAGCTATATACAACAGTTTCACTTTTAATAAAACGTTTTAAGTAAAATAATGTGTCCTTCCTTACCGTTTGTGATTCATGGGGGCAGTGCTTCATTTACTGGCGCCCAAATGCTTAGCAGTTGATTGGTGGGGAAGAAAGCGGGGCTAAGGAGGAAGTGGGAGAGTGAACTACAACACCCACAATTCTTAGCCCTATACTCGCTAGGGAATGACAGAGGAAGTGGGTGACTGAACTACAACGCCACAATGCCTTGCCCTAATTGTAAAAACGAAAGAGAAAGAGACAGGGTAGAAGAGTGTGTGACTGCATACACCGCTTTAAAGACTGAAGAATTTTTCTCCTGTAACGTAAGTACTCAGTAATGTGGCCTAAGACGTTTTAGAACGCACCTATTTGGAACGTTTTAAAATACTATTTAAAACGTTCCAAGGGACTGTGTAGATAGGCTCAAAGTCTTCCTTGCTAGTTCAAATCCAGTGTGTATATTATTTGGTTTTTGCAAGTTTGGTGGTTTGTTTGTTTTTTGCAAATCATGACGATTGCATACATTTTGACTTGTCAAATTTTCAGCCTTTCAATTTTCAGCCTACGTCTGTAGACCTTATGGATGACCAACTTTACGGGATTCAACCATATGCCCATATCCCAATATATATGAAGGCTGGCTTAACATAAGAGGTTTACGGTAGTATTGTAGTAACCCATAATATTTGCAGATGGCTGTAATAAAATCATTCAGGAGAGGAGAGGTGCAGAAATGTAAGCCTGAAAAGCTTCCCACACACACACAACAACCAAACAAACAATTGCATCTGAGTAATGCAAAGTAAGGAATATACACACTAGTGAACCAAACAATCTGGTCCAAAATACTGCTTTAATTTTCTTCCCCAATCCCATGAGTATTTTAACCTCCTTTTTATTTTCTGCATAGCTTAAAGAGGCTAGGGAACAAAGCACTCATAATAGTAATCTTATAGTAGAACACCTGTTATCTTTCAGGTTCTAAAGATTCACAGAAAATAACTCATCTTTTTTTAAAAAAAAGAAGCGCACAGAAGCAATATAGTTTTAATAACTTAAGCCATTTAGTAACAATCAATAGTACTTTAATACAAAAGATATTGGACAACACTTCATATTCTTGTTTGGTCTTAGCTAGGATTTTGAACTTGATTATCATTAGCATTCTTGAACGTTAAAGTTATAAGCATAGCATTAGAGCAACTCCACACTTTATAAGGTAATCATGTTCTGAATCACTAGACTACTGATACTTTTGGTATTTTTCACAGCAGACACATATGGCATGACCAACGGCTGCGCATACTGAAACACCTGTGTAAACATGTCAGGAAGTTGTGACCCAGTCAGACTTCCAAGTGCACGTGCACAGGTTTTTAAGGATGCACATCTATCATTCACACTTTCCATGTGTGCTGCAGCAAACTATGGTTTTAACACTGGTAAACCCAAAGTAAACATGATTGCCTCTAGGTGTGGATCCACTCCTTCACTTATTTTATCTACTACTGAGTGTTAGGACATTGTCAGTTCAGAGCAGAGGTGACCATACTATGACAAAGGAGCTGCCTATGCCATGCTTGTTTCAGGTTTGGTGACTAACTGCCAGTCACCCACTTGTTATGCACCCTTTCCACTGTAGGAATGTGCATGGATATTGATTGCTCAGTAAATGCTACTTCCCAACAACCAGCACTGCTGCAGTTTACAGCTGACAGATAGTGCCCGGACTTTAGTCCATATGTTAGTAGGTAATGAAACAATGAAAGGAGGGAGTATATAGATGAGGTTTGAGAGGCTGATGAGTCATGTGGGGAGGAGGTAAAAGTGTAAAGTTTTGGTCCAGATTGAGAGGTACCACATTGAAATGGATAAGGATTTTTATAAGAGCAATGTTCACTGGCCTGTGACCTCAGATTAAAGTTCATTCTATTTTAGTATGTAATGCGGAAAAGACCAGGTTGATATTTCTAGAAGCACCTGCCGCTCATGAGGCAGGTTTTCCTGTAGTCTAGAGTGTTTCCACTATGAGAAAACGAAGAATTGTTTAGGGAAGCTGTTTTTAAATGATTTCAAAATATTTAACTTTCAGTCAAGAGCAAATTATCGAGATTTTGTAATTAATGTGATTCATGGATGTATAAACACGGAGGAGCATGTCGGAAAGTATAGAATAAGATACAGAGGTTAATTATGATTCCCATTCCCCAGCACAATTACTGTAAAGAAGTCAATGTTTTTGTTGTTTGGGGCAGGGGGTGGGAAGAGAAGTAAATATGTGTACTGGAAAAGAAGGAAAGGAATCCTAAAGGAGTAAAGGTATAGTAAGTGTATTAAATAACATGTACAGAAAAGGAGCTAGAGTTAGTTCTTTCCTAAAAGGAAATTCAAGTTTCAATCCTTGTTTCATTATTTTCTAACCCTAAGAGATTGATCATTGAATACTGCCTCAGCTCTAATATAAATTGCTTTCACTCTCTCCCCTATATAATGTAAGATGGTATTCACTATCTGGTTTGGAGCTTCAAAATTCTTGTTTATATTTATAGATACATATATCCATGGATATATAAGTTCTACAATTTTTGAAAAACAGGAAAGCACAATACTTTATATTTAGATTATTATATTTAGATCATAATCTCTAGCTTTTCAACGATGAGGTTAATCAGGCCCTCACTTTTTACAATGAGTAGTGTTCCATAACCATATTTAAGTCTTTCTTCTCATAAAACAGCCATAATATGGAAGCCATTCAAAATTGGCTTTGTGCAGCAGCTCACTCCTTCCAGTATAGTATAGGCAGGTGTAGAAAAGTCTCCTTATAGTAGAGATATTGTGACAAAAGAGCCCTTAAGAAATGTAGAAAATAAGCAGCCACATTTATAGTACACAATTGTTTGATAAGGGATAGTCTGTTAAGGGTGTGAGGGAGTAGATAAGTATCAGGTATTTCCAGACCCTATGACAATGTTCCAGCTCATTGTACAGACCACCTGTTCAGGTGATGTACAAACTCAAAGAACTGGTCAAACACAAATCCCCTTTAGTTCAACTGAACTAAGACTTGTGTGTGTTAAGGGTCATATTTGCTTATTTAGAGGGGAAGCCTTCTTTCAGGCTAGCTCAACGTCTATAAATAGCTCAAGTTCTATAAATTTGCCTGATCACCTAGTAAGAATTTTCTATAGGTGACTAATCAGAGATGCAAGAGAATTAGATATTATTGAGGACTCCCACCCCTACCTCCGCATATAGGTGTTTATGGACAGACCGGCTTTAAAAAAAAAAGATGTTCGAGTTTAGTAACTTTTGTGAGCTGATCCTAATTGAGAAACAAGATTATTATGCTCATTGACAATCCCCCTTTTTTGGAATTTAGTTCTGGAGACAATGGGTTGGATTTTTAGTTTGTTTGAGATGTTTTAAAAAATTGGTGACCTATGACTTGTTCAATCATGGACATGTAAACAAAAAATACAAACAAATGTAAGGTGAAGGAAGGAAGGGGAGTCAAACTGAGCTAAGTAATGCACATTATTTCTTCCTTGTTGAATTCCTTAGCATATGCTGCATCTTATGTTGCAGAAGTGTAGTAATTAAATATTATGAAATGTACCACATGAAACAAAGTTTGTCTCTACATATTGTAGTCATTCGTACCTGTGTGCTCATATTTGTGTCGCAGAAGGGAACTGCTTTTCTGGAATGTCTTGTCACATAAGTCACATGCGTACATGCCACTTTCTGTCTTCTTGATCTTCTTTCGGGACAGGCAGGAGTCGGAGTCTGTCATGTCATCAAGACCTGACATGTAATCCGGTGTTCCATCAAGCAATTCTCCCTGTGATGCAACCAAATGGTTTATGTAAAACATGTTTCCTTCCCTTGTTCTGTGATGTTATACAATATCCTGCGTTCTTATAGTACATTTCTATTATAGTTAATTTCATGTGTAACCTGAGTTACAGTAAGCAATCTCACTGGCTCGCAGTCAACTTTTCATCAAACTGGGGAACCAGATCCTAAAGGAGTTGTTTTATGGGAAAAGCGCAAAAATAATGTGTACATTGCAACTAAGTAGAAACAGTGAGTTGTATCCAGACTTGCACTCAGTGAAATTCCACTGGTGTTGGAGAAAGGGGGTGAAGCAGCGATTTTCTGATTCCCCCTTTCCCCCTGCAGTCCCCAGTGCCACCTTCCATGCTATTTCAGAAGGTTGGGGGACCCTTCAGAATAGTGTGGGATGTGACACTGGGGGCCGAAAAGGGAGTCAGCAAAAATCACTGACTCACTCCCTTCCTCCAGTAGGAAATCTGTTGGATCTCAGTTCCCTTTACAAATGGAGGGA
This sequence comes from Anniella stebbinsi, assembly GCA_029215795.1. Classification (NCBI taxonomy): domain Eukaryota; kingdom Metazoa; phylum Chordata; class Lepidosauria; order Squamata; family Anniellidae; genus Anniella; species Anniella stebbinsi. Next base: position 234,078,600 of record JARDYH010000001.1, on the reverse strand, counting down.
TGCCTCCCATTTACGCTGCTGCTGCTGCTGCTGCTGCTGCTGCTGGTGGTGGCGGTGGTGGCAGCAGTGGTTTAGGAGGCCATTTGAGCCTGAAACTACATGTTGGGACACAGGGCTGCCAAAGAAAATAGTCCCCCATATTTCCTATAACATATAAGAACACTTAGTCCCCTGTTGCACTGTCATCATGTTGTATGTTTCCTGCCCTCTCTCCATGTCATTTGCTACTAACGGTGGGGAATGAGGAAACATATATGATTACTATATATGGTGTATGCTTGTGAAGGGGGGGGGAATGGAAACATTTGGAGGGAGGGGAGAATGGGGGTTTCTGGGGGTGGAGTTCAATGACCTTTGGGGAGGGTTTCCGGAAAAATTGAAACCTTTTGGATTGTGAAGTATTTTCTTTCATAATGATGAATAAAATGTTTAAGGCAGGGAGTTCATATTTTGCTACCTGGCCCGAAAAAAACTATGTCATGTAAGACTAGAGAGGTAAAATTTCTGGAAATTTTGAAGCCATTCGAAGAAATAGTTTTTAATCCTTTGTGTAACTCTTGGTTATTTCTTCATTCCATATTAAGATTATTGATGTAATGTATCTTTTACTGATTGGCATTTATAAATGTGACAGGTCATGCTGTGTTTTCCAACATGTGACCAGAATCACCACATGGCTATTAAGAAGAGAGCCATTTCTGTTATGGCTCTCCGGTTGTGGAATGAGGTGTCCAGAGAGGTTTTCACTGTACTCGTTTTGGCACCAGGTGTTATTTTCCAATGCATTTTAGTCTTTCAGTTTTTGTTGTTTCAAATCTGTTACTGCATTTTAATTTTTTGCATTGCTGCTAGGTTTCATTTTGGTTTTCATTTTTACTTTAGACTTTAGTTTTAAAATTTTACATTGTATCTTATCAGGCCTTCTCTTCTGCCACTCTGACTGTGGAAGCCATAAAGACTGATCTCTTCCGGCAGGCCTACCCAGTCGAATTTTAAGAGTTTTATTGGTATTTTAATAATGTATTTGTTTTATATGTTTTTAATCAGTTTAATGTATTATATATCATTTGTATTTAATGTTGTTCCCTGCTTCAATCCAGAGGGAGAGGCGGGTAATAAATAATTTATTATTATTATTATTATTATTATTATGGCTGTAATTGTTGTGAACCGCCCAGAGAGCTTTGGCTATTGGGTGGTATAGTCATGTAATGAATAAATAAAATAAAATTAATAACATGTCAAGAAAATGTGCGTTTCTTGACCATTTTGGTGGAACTGGGTGTAGCATCACCAGACTGCAAATCTGAGGGCATAGCACCTTTTATTTTCCGCTTTTCTGTTCTCTGACATTTTCTATGTTTGCTGGTGGTTTGACCATTTGGGTTTTATTCTAGATAGGTCTGTGTTTTGGGGCTTGTATTGGTTGGATGGTGTAGCTAGGCTGACCGTATGAAAAGGAGGACAGGGCTCATGTAACTTTAACAGTTGTAGAGAAAAGGGAATTTCAGCCAGCATCATTTGTATGCAATTTGTACCAGGTGAAATTCCCTCTTCATTACAACAGTTAAAGCTGCAGGGACCCTGCCCTCTGTTGTATCTGGTCACTCTAGTATAGTGCCTGCAACTTTAATCGTTGTGATGAAGAGAGGATTTCACCAGGTACTAATTGCATACAAATGACGCCTGCTGACATTCCCTTTTCTCTGCAACTGTTAAAGTTACATGAGCCCTGTCCTCCTTTTCATATGGTCAGCCTAGGTGTAGCACTCAAGGATTGTAATTCTAAAACCCACACGTGGGAAAACACTGTATTTTATCCCATTCCTAACATGTGATATTATCCCACCTACTTTTAAAAATAGGTTTGGGACTATGAAACTCACTGCCGTAGTTTTTAATAAAGTTCCAAATTAGACCTAACCATTAGGAAATGCTGCTTCAGTTATAAAGCCTTTAACTGCTCCCACCATCTATACCTAAAAGAAATTCAGTAGCCTGGTTCCTGAGTGTAACACTAGAAACAGCCTTTCAAAATGAACCCAAATTAAGGGGAACTGTTTACAAATGGGAATAAAATATCACTCTTCAAATAATAGGTTGAAATTGTTTAAAGGTTCTTAACTTAAATATGCTTGGTTACCATTCCTAATAGGTAAGAGAGGCTTCCCCAGTTAAATAAGCTCTCAATGGCCTTTTCCTTCAGAGCAGATTTCCCTAACCTCCAATCCAAGCAATTTCTCACAAACAGGAACAGATGCTGTATACTTCCTCTGCCCCCATTTCTTCCTGTTTCTTCTGGCTCCTAGGATGATTCAGATGTTTCAGGGACTACAAGCTGTAGTTCCCTCTGATCGGTCATAAAATAGGAACCTAAAATGTACTATGTACAAATGGGTTTGCTCATAAAATAATTACAAATTTACTAACCTCAGTTTACTTTTTAATAGTTTAAATTTTAATAATAATTTTAAGAGCAAACCAATTTCTACGGAGAAATGATCATAGACATTACAAAGAGAGGTGGAGAATACAACATGGGGAGTCTGTTTGTAGTTCCTCCCGTGTCACCAAGCAGTAGTTTCAGGCTCAAGTGGCAGTCTAACACTTAAAGGCTAGAAGCTGGCAATATTGTGATTGCATAAGCAATCTGAGCTCCTTCTTAGACTGCCATGCAGTCAATCAATCTCTCTCTATGCTAGGGTATATGGGTATAATAGTGTAATAATAACACTGATAGCTGCCCCCGAAGTAGTAGTGGAATCATGAGCCAGGAGTTGCCAACTGTCTGATGTTTGAAATGTTAAATCTGTGCAATGGAAGAGAATGGAAAATCAAATGGACACTTACAGCATCAACAACCTAAGGAACATGACAACTGATGAATAAGTCAGAGTCAGTTCCACACAGTTCTTCGTGATTTCATCATAGTGGAAAGTGCAGGTATGATCAGAATATATTGTAGCTACTTTTCATAGGCCTACAGACATCGGTATATTTTGATTGAGCTCTGGTCACATTATTGTACTTATTCAAATCATATCCATACCCCAGCAGGCTTGGGTGCCAGGTTTAAATTCCTAGCTGCCATAGTTGCCCTGCATGACCATTCTCAGAATTTCAGAATTAAGGTGCAATCCTATACCCACTTACCTGGGAGTAAGACCCACTGAACTCAATGGGTATTAATTCTCAGTAGATGTACATAGGATTGCACTGAGTGAGCACTTTAGGATATGTTAAGAGAGGGGAAGGGAACAGGAAGTGTAAGTGCCTCATTCTTCCAGTTTTATATCTTCTACTCCTTCACTTCTCAAAGATACCCAAACAAGATCAGGGTTTGTATTCTTTTCAGCATTTTCTGGGGACAGGGATGTGGACATTCTGGGGACAGAGTTGTGAGAAACGGGCACTTATGCATCTTGTTCGTCTCACATCTACAACTGCTCTAAAATATATGAAAAATACATGACAGGAGATAATCTAGATAATCTCTAGATATTCTAGAGATATTCCTGAACATTCTATGAATGTGTATTTTGGCATACAGATTATCATGCAAAATCTGGCAAACAACATACAAGGTTCTGCACAGGACATGGAAGAAAGGCTTCAATGACAAATTAATAGGTAATTTTTAGTTTATAAATATTTTTAGGCAAAACACGTTGATGTTATAAATACTTTGATATGAAAACAACCATTATCTGAAACTAACTGGAAGTTTTGGAATGTCAGAGCGGATTCAAATAATTTTTCTAAAAGGTGCAAATGTAACTTTTGTGTGAACTCGTTATAGATAAAGTTCTCATATTCTGGTCACAATCCTGAGAACTGAACTAGTAGTTCCACACACCAGAGGGGCTTTAGACTTGTGTTTCTAAAACAACAGCATCCCTGCCTCAACTAATGCCACAATGTCTACTGAACAAGTAAAAGAAAGCAAAATTCTAGTAGTTCTTGGGACTGTGGCCTCTGTCTTTGCAGGATTTATATCTTGCAACACATCCCTGAACATAACTTCTCAGAAGTAAGCTCCACTGAGGTCGACAGTACTTTTTGGTCAGCGTGCTTAGAGTTCCAAGGTGCATAAAAGGTTCTTAATAATAGGAAGTTGTAATTAAAAATAAAAATAAAAATACAAGAAATAACCAAAGAGATTTTCTTTCAACATACCAAACACACACGCACACATATTCCATAAATGTTAGAAAGGATTTAAATTAATTTTATATTTAGGTATAAAATGTTATTATTATGCAATCCATTTAAATGTATGTCTCCCCTCTAAAGGCCTTGAGCTACATTTTTATATTTAATTTTGTAATTTGAATTAGGGAATATTAATAACACTTTTTATCAATGCTCTATCTATGTTAAAACAGCCTTCAGCATTAAGCAATAATGAATGTGGATCAGTAAATTATTAAATTTCTCGATATTTATTTTGTCTTGATCCAAAGAGAGCACAAACTTGCATGATAAAGTACACTTCCATTTGCTATCAGACAGTTCAGTTTCTTAGACTAGGTTTGTACTAATTAATATTAGAGAAGATTAAATAGGCTTAAATACGTTTACAAAGAGGGCAGATGTACTGTAAATTAGAATAGTGGAACAGCTGTTATGGAGGTACCGTGCTATTTATGCTCCTATTGTACAGAATGGGATTACTGCCTGTAACATTAAATCATACCTGATTTTCACATTTGAAAATATAAAACATTTACTAGTTGGTAAAATTACTAATGGAACCTAATAGGTCATATGGGAATGTCCGCAGATGTTTTAAAAAATCAACTGTAATCAGTTAATCTCCCTCTGCCAAACTGTAGATGTATTATATATACACAATTCCTACACACTAGGAATGTTTCCTGTGGATAAAGTCCTTTGCTATATTTAAGTGGATAGATGCCACGTTTTTTCCATTTGTAGTTCCTAAAAGTTTAGAAGCAATGTAGGATTACAGCTACCATGGTTTATTGGTAGAGCACATGCTTTGCATGCCGAAGGTCCCAGGTTCAATCCCTGTCACCTCCAGTTTGAAAAATATCAGGCTGCAGATAATGGAGAAGACCTCTACCAAGCCCCCAGAGGGCTGCTCCCAGTCAGGGTGGACAATACTGGGCTAGGTGGACCAATGATTTGATTCGATAGAAAGCAGCTTTATGTGCCCATCTATAATCTACATCATGTCAGCCTAAATTAAGAACTGAGTGAATGTTATATGAAGATGAAGGCTATAACAGATACTTCTGCAACAATTGGGATTTCTAGGACCTTCTACGGGATGGGATGGGGGGGGGGGAAAGGAGGATGGATTTGTGGAAAATGGAACAGGTGAGATGAAAATAAATCTGTCTTGAGGATCTTCATAATCCCTTTTATAGCTTTGTAAAGATTAGTCAGAACATATTATAAACAGCTTATGGCTGCATTATCATTTCCATGTGATTCTCTGGGAATCTCTTAAGGGCTATTCACGATGTGGCAGAACCAATGAAGCCACAGAGCAAGGGACTCTCTCAGGGCTGCATTTATTTTACATTGAGATGGCCATTCATGAATATGGCCTGGTTTGCACGATTGTTGAAGTCCATCATTATTTATTTAAGCCATAGTGGGTTGTGGAATATGTGGGCAGCTATTGTGAATGTTTAAGCCACCCACAACCCATGGGCTGTTTTTGGGTTGACCGTGGTTTATTAACCAGGGCAACAACCCATTCTGTGCCAGATTCAGACCCACAATAAGCCAAAGCAACCACCTGTTGTGGCCTGAATATTAGTAATGGCTGCTGGCATGCGCCATAACCCACCATTGCTTAAATAAACTATCGTGGGCTATGGCGATTGCAAGAACCAGGCCTATGAGTTGTCGCACATGCGTTACACCATTTTTGGTGGGATTCTAGCTGATTGTTCTCATTCTAGGTATGTTTTCTCTGAAGAGAATAGATGCTGCTACCCCCTAAAACTTATTTTACATGCTAATAGACAGCTACTAAGTAAATAACATTACAGAAAGACATTATGTTTATCCATCTTGTTTTTAAGTTTAAATCTTCTAAACCGTTTTCTGTCTTTTTAAAAATTCAATAAAAAAGGTTTGAACTACTTGAAAGCTGATTTAGCCTTCAGATGTTCAAAGTTATAAAATATTACATGGAGATATTAGATACAATTATGAAAGATGGCAGATAGTTACCTGAAAACCTTGCTTCCGCTGGTACTTTCGCCTTTGCTGCATGTCAGCAAACGTAGCTGCTCCAGTTTGATAAGTATAGGCCATATGTGGTAGGAAGCTCATTTGATCTATTCCTGGGTATGGTCGTAGCCCAGGAATACTGGTCTGAACTGGTGGCATAAAAGTGGCTGGGGGAAATGCGCTCTGTGGTGGAAGTGTGGTGTATAAAGGTTTGGCACTAAAAGGGTTCATACCAAATAGTGGATTAGTGCTTTTATCCAAACTATTTGAATTAGAAAATTCTTTCTTGATAAAAGTCAAGTTCAGTGGCTCATCTGAGGTTTCAGATGATGAAGAAACACTGTTGTGGTCTACATTTACACTATTGGATTTTGTTTTGTTCTTTGTGGCTATAATACTTTTGGGTTCCTTCATTTGTTTTGGTAAAGACAAGTCCAAAGGCTCAGCCTGAAGCTCCTCAGAGGAGAAACTGTTTGGAGTGTAAGAACTACTATGGGAGTTTTTAGAAGATGTGGAAGAAAGATTTAATGGAGAAGGAGTATTGCTCCTAGAGTGGTCCAATTTATCAACTGTTTTAATACTGGTAAAGTGAGTAGGTTTTGTTAGCCTGAGAGGAGTATCACAGTTAGTAACACTGTTATGAAGTTCAGCTATAGACGGTGATGTTATAGAGTCCACAGACTTTATAGGGGATCTGGCCGACAAAGAGTCTTTAGTGGGAGTGTTGTTGGTGGCAGCCAGCACCACCTTGGCATTGCTCCTTTCCAGCGATGGCGACCTGGGAGTTGCGTACTGGTAGACTTTTCTTTGTTCGAACCATTCCTTCACGAATTCCTGAGGAAGGCCAACAGCAATGGAAATTTTCAGTAGTTCATCAGAGGTGGGTTCCATATTCATAGCAAAATATGCTTTAAGTACAGACATATGGTCCTTGTATGGATTGATGGGGCTAGTCATTCCTTTCTCAGAAAGTACCGATGACAGGAGTAGAGCTGGCTTATCAAGAAACACTCCCGGTTTGCTAGGTGCCATGTTTTCATGAGGTTGGAGGACTGCCTTGATTTCTTCGTTCATCTTACACAGGTAACGTTCATGCTGATGTAGGGGAATGGGACCAGGAAAGCTTTCCTTACAGAACTGGCATGAAAATGGAGTGGGTATATTATGGTTGTCCATCATTTTATCTTCATTTACCAGATCTATTAGGGTGCGTAACTTTTCTTTTTTAATATTGTTGAGCTGCCTCCTTGAGTCTGTAGTCAAACTCTGGAGACAAGCTTTGGCTTCGTTGACCTTTTCTAATGTGTAGTCAATAATACTTTTAGTGGCACCATTATGACTGACTACTGGAAGACCCACAGGTGGAATACCAGGAGAAGTAACACCTTGTTCCTCTGGTTGAGAACATGGGTCCTTCATGTGATAACCCTTCAGTTTGGAGATCTCTTCACTGCTGCAGTCCATTTTCTGCCGAGAAACAGTGTTGTCCACAATCTGTAGAACTTTCTGCACCTCACTTAAATTGCTCCCCATTGCTGGGAATCCAAGTAACGATGCTTCTATTCCTACCCCTAAGTGCTGCATTGGACTTTGCGTAGAAGCATGGACTCCTATTGGGCTGGTTGCACCAAGTCTGCCATTCATGAAAGGATTAGCACCAGTGAACCCATGAGTTGCCATCAGAACTTTATATTCATTGAAATCTAGTGGTTCTGTTTTGATTTTCAGTAAGCCCGATTGCTCAGACATACTAAGTGGTTTTCCATTCTCCAGCTTGTTTCTCAGTTGTGTAATGGCTGAATTAGTAGGCGAGGAAGATACAGAATTAGGAGAAGAACCCGTCTTGATATTGTTTCTCATCCGACCGTTTACAGAGATTAAGCCAATACATTTCTTGCTGCTGATGTGCGAACTATACGAGCCAGAATGAGAGAAACGCTTCTTGCAATTTGGACACTCGTATGGTTTTTCACCTGCAATGAATTTTTAAAAATTAAATATTAGTAACACACAAACAGATATTTATATTTGTAGGGTAGCAGCTGATCACATCATGCCTGCAAATTTTTGTCCTTTTCAATACATTTTCTCCCAACTTCCAAAATACGTTTATACCTCTGCAACTGGAAACAATTCCATTTAGAACTCATGTAATGAGCAGCATACAAGACCCTTTCTAATTCTTTGATCTCCCTAGCTTTTATTGCTGCTAATATTTTGTTGTAGGCAGTGCATGCATGAATGTAGACCTCTAAAAAAAGGAAGTATGGATCCTTGAGTAGTATACTATATAAAACAATATGTTAAAAACCTATATGTCACACAACAGTGTAATATCTCAATACAGGGAGCAGAAGGGTATAATTTTGTCATGTCTTTTAATAAAGACCCAGGCAACATGCAGTTACCATGACTTCCTCTGTAGCAAATTCTCTACAACAGTAGCCAACTTTGTGTGGAACAGTTGACATGGTGAATACTCCAGATGTTATTTAACTCATTGTATGCAACTGGGCTTATGATTGCTAGCAAGGCTAGATACCAGCAATATAAATATTTCCAGTTCCCCTTCTTGCTTTGCCCAATCTAAATTCTAAACAAAGGAGAAATTCTGCTTCAGAATAAATTATATAATTGGCAGATCTTGACTTATTTTGCTTTAAATTGTTTAAATTACAGATGGCCTATGAGACAATGGCCAGAAAATAGCAGCCATGTCTCTCATTGAATCCTCTCCTTCTTTGTCATCTCCACCTAAAGCTTTTATCCTTCCACTTTCTTTTACTCATAGTCAGGAGGTTTGTTTTAGGGTTATTTGACCTTTAGACAAACCCTGCTGTCTTGAGTTCACATGACATGACAAACTATGGTAAGCCAGGTGCTTGTGGCTGCCATGCAAAAATGGCACCCTGGGCACCTGACATGATGCAACAGCCCCCTCCCCCATGGTGGGCTGTTGTGATGTGCGAACAGGCCCAAGGTCTCAGATCATGGCTTATTCTCAAACCATAGTTTAAATAAACCACAGCTGTCACAGTCTGGACATTGCAAGTGGCTGAGGTTAGTTTAAAACTGGAAGCTTCTTCTCTTAGTGGGCATGAAAGAGGAGAAAGGAGGGGGAATACACAAGCCCAAGGCTCAACACAACATCTCGTTCTCATAGTGGGAAATTATGGTTTGCTGCTACATCTGAACTGAGCTACTGACTTCAATGTGAGTATTAAGCACATACTTGACTTCTCCATTTGAAATCAATAGAAATTAAAGGTGCTTAACTTTGGATTGTACCCAAGGTTTATAAGTACTGATCTGCTAGGTACAAAGAAAACTTCATTGCAAGATTTTAGATGCTTACAGGTTTGTTAACGTAAGTAGAATAAATTATTAAATATAAGCAAAACATGCTTTCCAAACTTACTATAACTTGCAAATACTGCACAACTGCATAAATTTCTTCATGTTTTAGCCTTAAAATATGGCATTTAAGTATCTTTGGTTGCACTGCTATACACACTTACCTGGCAGTAAGTCCTATGAAGTCAATGGGACTTAGATCTGAGCAGATATGTACAGATTTGCACTGTTAATGTCTTTATTTTTAATTTAGAATAACTTGCCAGTATTTCTAGCTTTACTTACAATAAGTCTACATCAAAGGATGAAGATTTGTTAGATTGGGAAAAAACATATGTATAGTTTGGCTTTTCAAATTTTCACAAGTTTCAAATCTCAGTTAAGTTGTTGTCCTACTTTCCCACTGTCATGTGTCATGAGCCAGAGACTTACATAAGATCAGATGTGTACCAGGGTTTCTTAATGCCCCAAGGAGAGCCTGTTCATTTCAATGCAGGGAATCAGTTTGTGCACACAAAATTAGCTGTCTCTATTGAAATGATAGCCTGTGTTGTGAAATTGTTAGAGTGTTGGATTTAGATGTAGGAAAGACACATTCCTACTCAGGCAATCCACAGCCAATCCTAGCTGCCTGGTGAAGGTATATGAATGTTTGTTGTGTTATACTTTATATTTTTATGTTCATACAAATACTTTACAGGAACACCTTTAAAGTACATGTATGAAGAAGTTCTACACTAAAAGCTCACCAGTCTTGGAAAAGTCACTATTTCCCAGTCTCACTTATCATACAGGGAGGTTGTGAGGCTAAACAGCTGCACTGAACTCTGGAGGAAGAATGGGATACAAATGAAATAAAATAAAATAGACGAGGCAGCCTGATTTTAATCATAGTGTGAATTGCGGAGTATTAATATTGTTCTTTTGGGGGGGGGGGAGGGTTCTGTGTATTTTTTAAAAACAGGAATATAAAACTGTGAGTATCTAGGTACCAGACAAACAAGAATTTTTGAATTCCTCTGAATAGAAATAGCTTCAGGAAGCTATTAGGATTCAATTAATCAATTAGGTAATAGGCTCTGCTATTTGGAAAATCTTCTATGGAAGCTCAATGTTTTTTCCTTCTTCTGAATAACATGAAAAACAAAGATGAGTCAGATATCATTTATAAAATATCTTGGTAGTTCTAAACAAAAATGTGTACATTTCAAGTAATCTTTCTTTTTCTTTTTTTAAACTCAGCTAATTAAACAAAATGCAAATGAAAACCCTGGCACCTCAACTACTCACCACTGTGGATTCGCAGGTGTTCCTTCAGATGGTGTTTATATTTGAAGGCCTTGCCACACTCTGTACACTTGAACTTACGATTGCCTGCTCCTTGGGTCAGCATTTGGTGCTAGGAGAGTAAAGACACCAGCATGAATTTTATACAAGTGTGTGTGTGTGTGTGTGTGTGTGTGTATTGGAGAGAAAGAGATGCAGAGGGGGAGGGGAGAAAAAGAGATTTCCTTTTAAGAAAAAATTATAATAAAAGCAGATTTGTATTCATCTGTCAGAGAAAAAAGATCTGCATGTACATTTATTTGCCTCATCAGTGCTTCCATAAAAATCAAAATGTTGGCAGTAAACCTGAAGCAAATCTGAATGCACTTTCAGCATTTACTTTGGAATTACTTCTTAGTCTTTCATCAGCAGTGCAATATATTAAGCCATGCAGTGTTGGGAGGAATGGATTTGTTAATTTTAAAAAGAAACTGTGATCTGTAATATTCCCAGCCTGTTGTAGCTACGTATAATTCTTCATAGCATGCGATTTAAAAATATAGATCTATTTATTGTGCCTTTAAGTGTTGCGATTTGATTATAAGCAAGTTTTATTTGTTATCAAATGCAAGAGGTGGTCATTGCTGGGAAACGTCCTGAGAATTGAATCATCTATCTTTTCTCCCCACCCCCCCACCCCCACCCCCCAACCTTTGGAGCAATGTAAAGGAGCAGGGGCAAAACAAGAGGAAAAGTTGGCAGAAAGGAAAAGTTAAAAAGCAGCATAACGATAGAATCAAACACAGCTGACCTTTCTGAACAAGTGAGAAAAGTGCTGTGACTTTGAATTCTGACCAAAAGAAAAAAGAAAAGAAAAAAAAGCTGCAGTCATCTAGTCTGGATGTTCAAGGTAGGAGGTCAGCCTTTTTTTTTTTTTCCTCCCAAGCAGCAATGACACAAAAGCCTACAGCAGAAAAGACAGCACAGAAACGGTATGACAACTGCTAGGGTGTGCTGAATCTTCCCACATTCCTAGTGAGACAGATGGTGTTACATGGGACACAGGGAGGGTTGTTCAAACAGCAGCAACCTTCAAAGATCAAGCAGAGCCCAGCCCGCAGAGCGCCATTGAGGGACCAGCGCTCATATGTTGCTGAGTTGCATAAACAAACAGCAACAGCTGCTTTGTCTCCCCCCACAGCCCTCAGAGGACTACTATAAACTTTAGTTGTGCCACTGTTAATATGATACAATCATTTTAATTTACTAATTGTAAATGCCATGAGCAAATGAGGGGACTTTTCAACACCAAAGCTACCATTCGTAATGCGCCAACACAATCACACTCTTGCATGTGAAATTTAAGGCAGTTAGATTGGATAAATATCCAGGCATTTCCCCCCTAGTGTTTTGCTAGTAAGAAGCCATAGGGAGGGGAGGGGGGGGAACCACACTGACTCCCATTTTGTCAGGAAGAGGGAAAAGTTAGAGATTAATAAACTTCCCTATTCTTTAAAATAAAATGTTATGATAACCTCTGATGGAATTATATTTTATCGATTACAGAGATCAAGTGAGAGATAGTGAGCTAATGACCAAATTGATTAGAAGGTGGGCTTGATGCATGTTTGTCTAATTAAACACATATTTTATTGAAAGATACCTGTTAAGATAAATCTAGATAAGTATTGTTGTCTATTCTTTAGGATAAAAAGAAACTGTCTGCACAATTCCTATATAGACACAATGCATATAACTAAATTTAAGACCTTCCATTTGAATTTCTCATGTAACACAACATATTTAGAAGTTTTAAAACGTAATTCTCTAGTGAGCAGAAAAATATACCTTTGGCATGTAAAGAGCTTTATAATACAGCACATTTTACTAATTAGTTTATGAATCTAATGAAGCTTAATCATATGTTCAAAAGAGACATATTTTATTCGATTAAATCTAATGCATATCTGATCAAGGAATCATTTTGATTTATAGCAGATATGCTGCTGTGCTGCATAAATTTCAGCAGTGGTGGATTCCTAATGTGATCATATGTTATTAAAACAATCATAAAACATGCAACATATGTACAACACGATTAACTAAAAACATAAACCTATTCTTATGAATTAGATGAAAAATATACTTAAGGCTTAACAAAAGTAATGAATGACAGAAAAGAAGTTTAGCAGATTCTTGAGATGTCTTTGAGATCCTATATAGAGAAAAAATGCAGAGGAAAACTAGGTGAAAAATTGAATTAAAATTGCTGAGATGTTTAATAATGTATAATTAAAATGCCACAATTTCATTCACATTTTGAGGAACATAAAAAAATGAAACTAAAGTCAAGTTAAAGTGCAAATAAAATTTCTAAATTAGAAATTAACACACTCATTCGATCGTGAACATAAGACTATTAAATCATATTAGAAGAGACCATCAAAAAATCATTTAGACCTCAATTAAAGCTATTACCATTAAAAGATCTGCATCTTCAAAATGCCATGAAAAATTAATAATGATTGCCAATCAAAGCAATATCATTTCTCTAAGGGGTTATTATAGAAAGAAATCACTTAAAACAAGCACCCCCCACCTGATCTGTCCCTGGCTTGTGCGTCACCATATGCCGCTCGAGCTGGGTGCGGTAGGCAAACGTGTAGTTACAGAGAGGGCAAGGAAAGTTTTCCTCATTCTTCTCATGGCGATACTTGATGTGTTCCTTCAGTGATGTCAAACGCTTGTAGCCCCGGTCGCAGTAGGGGCAGGTCAGCAATTGGGCAAAAGCATCTGGAGTTCCAGGTGGCAGGTCTGTAGCCAAGAGACATGAGAGAAAGAGGCAGGCCAAAAGGTCAGTAATCAATGGCAGCTAATGGGCTTATTGCCCGGGATGGATTGACAAGAATCACTGCAATATGCCCACACTGGTGTGCCATGATTTCTACCTAGCCTACAAACTGCATCAATCACTTTTTACACACTCAGGGTAAACTTGTATGAATGGTTAGAAAATTAATTCAAAGCTCTGCTCCATCCTATTGCAAGATTGTAATAGTTTTTAAAAGAAAAAAAACTTTTGATTTATTGATGCTGTGTACTTAATTACCTATCTGCTGTCTCCATACACAACACTATCCTGTTCATTTTCATGGATAGTCCCCCCCCAATTATTTATTAAAGACTTAATAGAATCAGTTAGGAATCCTTAATTTGTCCTATGATGTCAATCATTCCAAAACTAAAATTAGAGCAAGAACACTACTCCTTTAAAATGTAATCCTTAATTGTCCCTGCTATTTATTTCACCTACAGAACAGTCTCAATTTGCTGACTAAAAAAAAAAATCACAATATGCTGAAAGTACAGTCCCAATCTTTGCTCATGAAATTCCATGCTTCTGCAGCTGTTCTTCAATTTTAAGGTAAACACCCAGGCATGTAGTGCATTTATAATTGCAACAGCTGCAAGAGGTCAGAAGACTGGCTAAAAATGAATTCCATCCTCACCATTTTCTTCTTGCCCGTTGGCCTCTGGAGTGCCAAGACGAGACAGTTCCTCCGGAGCTTCTGGGTATATAATGGCGGTATCACTGCGTTGTAGGTACTCTGCTATACTGTCCGAGTGTCCATCTCCTTCCTCCAGTTTCCTCTTAGCAAAATATTCTTCGAAGTCCGATGTGCAATTTGCATTCTTAACTAAAAAGGGGCAGGGAAAACAAAGAGGAAAATAAATGGTCTTATGTGTGCACTTTTGGGGAGATTGATATGTCTGCCTGCATAGGGAGGAAACAGTCAGACATGCAACTTGGCCCATCAACATCTCCCTGCTCCCTGGAAGAAGAATTGGGCTGCTTAGGATTCAGGCCCAAGGTGGCTCAGGCACAAAATAACTGTTCTTACTGTAACATCCAATATCATCTTTCAAGAAGCAATGCTAATTCCCCCACCCCTGCAAATAATGTGATGTCTGGAATGATTTCACAAAAAGAACCACATATTTCTGAAACACAACTATGTGAGGTAGGCCCTAAAACCTATTTTTGCAGTCTATACTGGTTTCCCTTTTTTAGTCATAACATAAACTTGTTATATTTTTATTGCCCATGCAATGCTCATGAAAAATAATGTTCTCTGAACCACAAAACACCCTCTTGCTAAAAATTAATCATTTCCTTTCCTTGCTTTCTGAACACTAGATACAGGAATAATTTGGTGAAGCCCATGATATTCTAGAAAATTATTAATTCAACTGTATAGAAGAGATGGCATTCAATCCGCTGCTCAGCTATGGATGTTTAAGATTCAGACATATGTAATTCAGAGCAGAACTTTGGCTAAAAAAGCCTTTTATTTTTTCTTTAAATTGTGTTTTAGAAAGCACCTCTTCAGGACATGTACAGCCAAAGACTTTTACTGGCACTTACTTTTTACTGTCCATAAATATTAAAGCTTTGCTACGTTTATTTAGTTAGGTCAGATTGCAAACTGAGAACCAAGATGATTAAAATATTTTCTCTCTCATGAAGCAACCAAAACAGAGATCAACTTGATTCTGCTCCCAATTACAATAGCATAAATCAGCAGTTTCTACCCTAAAATCAATGGGGTTGGATTGATAATTATAGAGTGACAGCAGCACTAGATTTACATCATTGTAACTTAGACTGTGGGAGGAAACCAACATACAGAGTTACTGAAATATTTAGCATCTTTGCCTCAAGGCAACAGATAAAGGAGAAAATCCATTATGGTGCCATAGGTGGTCAATGGTATTAGGGTAAAATCAACTCACATCTCTGTTTGCTAAAGAGATTTTTTTAAACCAAAAATGGATTTTGAAAAAAAGTCATTTTATAACAAAATCTAAATAAAATATCTAATTCTGAAAGAGGAGGAAAATGGTGCAGTAAAACATATAGCTTGAAACGACTAAATCCCAGGAGATGCCTTAATATCATTTACAGAAGGAAGCAATTCTGGCAATAGCTTCATGGATGTTGTTAATAAAAATGTTTCAGTTCCTGTCAATATGCAGCATCTTTCTTCAATGCACAACCTGCTGAGCTCAAGTTAAACACTCAGACATACATACACAATTGGTTCCTCAGATAGGGTCACGATTAAGATGGATGAATCAGATAGGCAAAAATAAAGACTAGCACAAGAAAGGTGTTGGTAATAGCATTGCATACAGAAATGAAATGACTTATGAAGCTAAAGAGCAATGTCAGAAAGCTCAGGAAATAAAAGCATTATTGGCTGAGCCATTATTTGCAAAAGGTAGTATACCTTGACCAACTATCCACCAATATTCTTACCCTCTAGCTGTTATGATAATACTAAAACCATATCATATGCAATCAGTTTCAGGAATAAATCTTTAATGTCATTAACCTCTTAACTGCTTCAGATAACGGCCAGAGTCCAAACAACCTTGCACCTAGTTTTCCATGTACAAATAAGTTTTTGACTTGAGTTTCTTGAACAGCATCCCCACCTTCTGCTGCAGAGCAACCCACTTTCGAAAAAGAAGAGAGTTTCCAAACTAGTTTTCGATACGACACTGTCGAAAGGGACCTGCAATGCAATGTTGCAGTATGTCACTGCCCTATAAGAAGAGTCCTTGTTTAGTCCTCTAACCAGCCTAGAACAGAAGTTTTAAGCTCTGTTCAAGTCTGTCAGGGGAGGATGTGCGTGTGCCTGTGTTCAAACCCTTCATTGCTTTCTTACAAATGGCTATTGTACTCTTTAGAAACTTCCACATAATTGGCTCTGGCCTTCTCCAAGGGAGACTGGAGATGAGAAGTAGGAAGTAGGAAGATGAGAAGTAGGGCGGTGTGTGGTAAAGACTGTTTTGGTTTTGCAGAACTCACTTTAGCAACACATGTGTTTCTGGACATGGTAGCAAATCAGTATCACCACACAAATATTCTTAATTAACTTTTACTCCATATGGCTCACTTCTGGGCCAGTCATATATGTTTTCAGTCCTACTCAACCAGCATTATTCCCTTTAATTCACTGGGCATGGCTAAAGTCATTCTTTGGATCCCACCTATAGTCAGGTCATGCTGAAACCTGAAAGACTGCAAGCATGATGTTCTTGTATGGCCATACACTAGTATAGTAGGGTGACCAGATTTTGGAAAGCAAAATCCCGGTCCAAAATGGCCACCCCACCAAAACAGACCCCCCCCCCTCAACATAAAATTAAAAAATTAAAAAGGCCGCCTGCCATGCGGCCAACAAGCAGACACCCCCGCCACCCCCCCACCCGAAACAACCTCACCACCAAGCCACCCCCCCCCCAAAAAAACCAGCCCAGACCTACCGGGGCCACTGCCGATCTCCGCCACCGCCGCACGACTCCCTGCAGCCCCCTCACCCTTCTTGCCCTGCTCCTGGGCTCCCAGCAGGAGAAAGAAGATGAGCCTGCTTTAAAATGCCCGCGCTGCTCCCCGGCCTCGGCAGGAAACAAGTGCTCAGCGTTAGGGAGCGTCAACAAATTCCTTGTCGGGTGGCTAAAGCAGCCACCCGACAAGGAATTTGTTGACGCTCACTAATGCTGAGCACTTGTTTCCTACCAAGGCCGGTAAATGGGGAGCAGGCCGCGAAGCCTGTTTCTCAGTACATTTGAGCACCGGAGGGAAGCGGCTGCCCCAGCAGGTAAGTGGGAGCCCCCTCCCGCCTCGCACTCCTTACCAGCAGGGGCGTCCGCTTCCCTCCGGTGCTCGAATCTACTGAGAAACAGGCTTCGCGGCCTGTCTCTCAGTAGCGCGCCAGGTGATCATCACCCGGTGCGCTACTGAGGGACAGGCCGCGAAGCCTGTTTCTCAGTAGATTCGAGCACCGGAGGGAAGCGGACGCCCCGGCAGGTGGGGGGGGGGTTCCCCCACCCGAAACCCCACCACCAAGCCACCCATCCCCACCAAAACTCAGCCCGGACTTACCGGGTCTACCGCAGCTCGCCGCCGCGTGACCCCCCGCAGCCCCAGTTTGCCCCCGCTGCCCCCCAGTTGGCCCAGATTGCCCCAGGTTTCCCAGTTAGGACCGGGAAACCCCGGGCAATCTGGTCACCCTAAATAGTCAATGCTAAATATATTGAGTTGTATCCTATAATATCCCTCTGCTTACAAAAGACTGTTAGATAAGAACATAAGAACGTAAGAAGAGCCATGCTAGATCAGACTGAGGGCCTATCTAGTCCAGCACTCTTTTCACACAGTGGTCAACCAGCTATCAACTAGGGACCAACAAAGCAGGACACGGTGCAACAACACCCTCCCACCCATGTTCACCAGTGACTGGTGCACACAGATGTACTTCCTCAGATACTGGAGGTAGCACATAACCATCACTGCTAGTAGCCATTGATAGCCTTCTCCTCCATGAATTTATACAACCCCATTTTAAAGCCATCCAAATCCAGTTTCTGTCAGTGGAAGAGGGGGCAATTTTCACCAATTCCCCATTCCCTTTGCAGCCCCTAGCACCACCTCCCATGCTGTTTCACCCTCAGGAGCAGATGGGGGGGAGTTGCACGGTAGAACCACCCTCTCCCCCATTCCACTGTAAAAAACACCAAACATCTCCCTTCCCAATCCAGTGACAGAATCCTCTACTGGTTCTAAAAGCTTTCCATCAACAGAAGAGAACATCATCCGATACAATCCATTTAATGGAAATAAATCCAGGTGTGCTTAGGAGAGTCAAATAACATTCTGAAAGCTCTCCTCTTCTGCTGGCATTTTATCATGCCTTCTAATCTTTCAAAACACATTTGTCTTAAGGAGTCAACAATATGCAAAGACAGTAAAGAGTGCTGTTAAAGAATTAATATATAATTTGAATAGGGGATGGGCTGTGAAGTATTGAGTTGGTCATTGGAAACAGATATGGAAGAAATACCCTGAGAAGAATTTCCTATAAATTATAATAGTAATTTCTGGGGCACAGTGGGAAGAGAATGGTGGTAGCGAGAAAGAAAATGGTGAAGGGCAAGCTACCAAATAATGTTGGAGATCCAGAATAAAATCATAGGTCAGTGGAAGAGGGGCCAATTTTTGCCCATTCCCCCTCCCCTTTGTAGCCCCCTGTGCCTCCTCCCATGCTGTTCTACCCTCAGGAGCAGATGTGGGGGGAGCTGCAGGACAGAACCACCCTTTACTCATTCCACTGTAAAAGAATCCACTGATAGAAACCTTCACAGGATCTAAAAGCTTTCCATCGGCAGATGAGACCACCATTTGAAACAACCCATTTAACAAAAATAAATCCAGGTGTGCCTGGAAGAATCAAATAATATTATGAAAGCTCTTCTCTTCTGCTGGCATTTTATCATTCGTTATTTCTGTACAGAACTCCTTCTAATGTCTCAAAACACATTTGCCTTAAGGAGCCAAATCGTGTGAGGTATCGGTTCCCGTCTATTCTGCACTGGTTAGGCCTCATCTTGAGTACTGCGTCCAATTCAGGGCACCACACTTCAAGAAGGTTGCAGACAAGCTGGAGAGGGTTCAGGGGAGGGCAACAAGGACTATCAGGGGTCTGGAAACAAAGCCCTATGTGGAGAGACTGAAACAACTGGGCATGTTTAGCCTTGAGAAGAGAAGACTGAGGGGAGACATGATAGCACTCTTCAAATACTTGAAAGGTTGTCACACAGAGGAGAGCCAGGATCTCTTCTCAATCATCCCAGAGTGCAGGACACAGAATAATGGGTTCGTGTTGCAGGAAGTGAGATTCTGGCTGACCATAAGGAAAAAAATCTTGACTGTTAGAGCAGTACGACAATGGAACCAATGACCTAGAGAGGTCGTGAGATCTCCTACACTAGAGGCATTCAAGATACAGCTGGACAGACATCTGTCAGGTATGCTTCAAGGTGGATTCCTGCATTGAGTAGGGGGTTGGAATTGATGGCTTTATAGAATTGGAAGGGTCCAATTCTACTATCTATGATTCTATGATGATAAGGTCTGTATCCAATGCTCTGAACAAAAACGGAGAGTGGTGGGTGACCTTTTCAGCAACTTGGGCCACTGCCTATATTATACAACTATTGAAACTAGTCTAGTCTGTAGGAACATTACCCCGGCTTGGAAGTTAATAGTCCAGCACAAATGTTTAAGATACGGGTGTCAGAAGATTTTACAAGATTAAAAAAAAACTAGGTAGAACTAAGGCATTAGTGGTTGTGACATTTCCCTTTCCTAACCTGAACTCTAAAGATCTTTCCACTGGAAGAATACATGCATGGCATGGTCCTTCTCTCCTCCTAACGTGTTTTACTGGATCTGCAGCTCCATGTTCAGTTTCTTTGAACTGGCCTACAAACATGTCTGACCTCTAGCTTTATAACCTAGGCTGTAATTGCCTCCTTAACAGCAAATGTTTTTGAGGGTCTAGAACTTGTGCATTATTCAGTTCCTGTGTATATTAAAAGGAATTCAGGAACTAAGGCAAATGTTTATGTCTAAGTTATAAACCTTTAAAACAGTGGGATTTACTCAGGAGCTGACCGATTCTTAACTGAAACAATGCTAGCAGTGTGATTATGTATGAAGAAATAATATGAATATCGAATGTTATCTGTATGAAGATCAGCCATTTCAAAGTTTCTCTTGTATTACTGAGGACCATTCAGCCATCACTGAAATAATTGGTCAGCCCTGAAAACAAAAATCGATCACCTTTCCCACCCCAATCCCTATGAATGTCTCTTTCAGGGAAAGCAAGCTTTCCCTTATATGTCCTTTGCAGGATTTCTATGTAAATATCCACTCCCATCGATTCCTTGTGCATTTAAATTGCACACACTCCCATCTGTGAGTCAAGCTTTTTAGGAAAGATGTAAAGTGAGTGATCTCACTAAGGAAGTCTTGTTTTAATTAAGCACTGGGGCAGGGACTCCTTAAAGCCTGAGGTAGTGTAACATCATATGAACATAAACCACACTAAGAAAAGTAGATATTTAAAGGAGACACTCAAGAGCTTGGGAGGCCAGTTATTTCTTGTGGGAACTCTTGCTGTAAGATGGAGATAGCTGCTCCTAATCGGCAACAAAGCTAATAAAACCGCAGCCTTCATTAAGCAGGAAGTGGCAGGCCCTCGTTGGTACATGCAGATTACAGTCTCAAAATGATCAGTCCTTCCAACTTGCCAACTTTTACTTCTGTTTTCCTCTCTGCAGAGAACCCTTTTCCTACTTAAAAAAAAATACTGTCTCAGCAAAGTACATTTGTCTGCTGATATTATTGGGATGGGAAATTTGTTTATCCATTTCCTAAAAATATATATTAGGACTAATAGCATCAAAGTCTTGCTGGGTTGAAGTGGTATCAGTTTTACCTGTTTGAAAGTATGTGAGATTAATGGCTAAAATTTGTTCTAACTGGTGATGCTTATGAATCATCACCACAATCTTTTGGTTGTATGTGAAACATTCATGTAATGTCTGCATGGTTTTTAAGTGGACAGATGCTCTCATAGCAGAATCCACTCTCATACGGGTAGCAATACTGGTATTAATAGTCTCATGAATATCCTGATGAGATGGACTACAACTGAAATCATATAGAAACCTTTTCGTTTCCTGTATCCTGAGACACAAAATGTTGAAACTGCTTTCTGTGCTTGCTCTGTATTGGTAACTATCACGCAAAGTGAAAAAGACTGAGGCAACAGTGCTGCCTAATTTACTAGGATAGGATAGCAAACATGTATACAGTTAGATATTTGTACGGCCCATAAATGAATGGAACTTAGTGACAGCTGTGTGGAGGACTACTACCTAGAAAGTCTTCAATATACCCATGACTTTCTCAGAATCTTAGACCTGATTCAAACATTACCGTTGCCACATGTGAAGATGCTAGTGGTGATTGGAATTGGTATGGACATATTCCATGCGTTCGGAGTACTGGAAGATGGAATTGATAACAAATGGAAGTGTTTCCATCAGCATTCCATACAGAATGTTTCAGCTTTCTCTTAGTTAAGTTTAGAAAGAAACTAAACAGGTCCATCTCAGGATCTTTGTACATAGTAGTATTTTCTGCTAGCAAGAAATGTAAATGGAAAAGGATGTCACCACAGAGGTTAACTGATATACTTATTTCATCTTTGTTGTGGCAAGGAGAATAAATGGTGGGAATGTCAAAGGCATGATAGAAGAATCTTAAAATCTTTGGACCATGATCCTTCATATAAATAAACAGCTTTCTTTTTCAATTAAAAATCTGCATATGGTTAAAAGCAGGTATGTCTTCTGCTTTTCAAAAGAAAAATATTTGAGTGCTTCCAGTTCTTCATAGTGATTCATATACAATGAAAATAAAATGACTTTTGTTTTTATTTTGCAAATTAGTCTCTAATATAGAAGGCTAAGATACAAAACTAAAACACACACACACACCCTCAACACCAATATGGTTTTATTTTTCCATTATATTTCCCCAAAAGAATTAGACAAGTCAATTTGCTGTGATCTCTAATAAGAGTATGTGGGTGTGTACCAGCATTAGAGATGTGTGAGTAATAAAATCCTTGTAATATTTGGGTGCCACCTTCTTTAACATTTCTAGTGGGCACTAAGAATCATCAAATCTCATAATGGAACATGAAAACAACTTATTTAGGATGGAAACTAGGGCAGGGAGAATATGGAATAACTATAGTGCCTCATTGGAAAAGATACTTCCATTTTCATGAAGTTAAACTGTTCTCCATTACTCATGTGTTTAGCGACACTGTGACAGCCTCATGCCTCTGAACTGTATCAGATTCTGAGCACTAGAACTATGTGCAAAATGTTGCCTGACACAGGTTTCTCTTACCATGAGGGATGGTTGAGACACTGTCCGAAAACACGTAGGCTACATACATGAAATCAGTCAGTCAAGTGGAAACCAGTCTGAACACAGGAAAATATGATTGTGAATATATGTGTATTTTTTCATTCTTAATCAAAAGCTTCAGCTGTCTGAAGCATGCACCCTCTTGGATTTGGTGTTTCTATGTGTACTCATCATCATTATCAAAATACTTGTACGGACTGTCACTAAAAAGATAGCTCCAGCTACATTAAATTCCAGCTTAGTCACCTGTGTTGGGGAAAGATCTCCTTACAGTGCTGGAATCTATTAGCTCCCAAGGATGCTGTCAGAATAAATGAGGGAGAGACAGATGAAGGCAGGAGAAAGATACTGTTATCAAATACCAATGAAATAATCCTAGCCATATTGATCTCTGTGAAAATGTTCCCAGTAACTTCAATGCAATCAAGACTAGACCATTGGTTTGTATCAAAATGAACTAATCAGGGAAATTTTAAAATACAGGTTATTAACTTTTGGATAGAAAACTGAATCAGCCTAATATGGTTTGTATATTTATTTATGTTTGAAAAATAATAACCCAAAGTAAAAGGGGCAACAAGTAGTTTCCAAAGTCCTGCTCTTACCTGTTCCATTGTTTCCAGTGGTCTGAATTGCAGCTTCAGGCCCCATGGTGTCATACTCTTCCTTCATTTCTTCTGTAATATAAAAATGCACATTTTCACTATTTCACTTGGAAAGCAAACAGCAAGCAAATGGCAGTAACAAGGATGATTCCTTTAGCAAAAGCACCAAACAAGCCACTCATAAATCTCAAGGGCTTTGATCAGGCAATTTCATGAATTTGTTCATATTAGCTGAATGCCAAGGGTCAGTTCACACAATATAGGTTTTCTCCATGTGAGCAGTCCCAGCTATTACTGGGTATGTGTTTGTGTGGACAAACACAATGCATGAAGCATGTGTGTGTGTGTGTGTGTGTGTATGGGAGGCATACTGAGAGATCCAACCCTAACTTATTCACTATAAATATTACAAATGGCAAGAAACAACAGCATCTTTTGGCACTAATGAAGGACTTTTGTGCAGTTTGCTGGGACAAACAGTAGAAAAACAACCTTATCTACCTAAATTATTCATATAAAGGAAGGACAGGCACATTACTAGAACAAACGGCAAATACATATAAGACAATTCTAAACATCAGTTTGTACAGTGAAGTGGCTAGAGTTTTGATCTATGATGAGGAGCACCTGAGTAGAAATCCCCATTCAGCCATGAAGCTCACTTGGTAACTTTGGGCCAGTCACTATCTCTTAATCTCTTAGCCCAATTTACCTCACAAGTGTCATACATGAGGAGTAGGGCATATGTGCTACTTTGAGCTCCTTGGAGGAAAATCAGGATAAAAACATAAAAGCTACTTATATTCTCTCACCCTGCCATTTTAAGACATTGTTTAGCTTCTTTTGTTCCTGCATGTTCATAATTTGGGATAGGTTAGCTCATAAACTGGGTTCACATAACATGCTAACCCACCAGGAATTACTGCGCGTCATCAGACTAGCATGTTCACGAGTCCTTTTGACAATGAGGTCTGCCTCCAGCGCATCTCTGATTTTTTGACTATAACAAAACATGCCATCATTTCCTGCTGTGTGCAGGAGAAGCAGCGCAATAAAAACGCCCAATTAATGGGCCATGTAGTCTTTATTTGCTTCCTCTTTCTTCCCCATGTGAAGAAAGAAGCTGTTCGTCCCTATTGTGGGACAGAAGCAGGAGGCAAAGCAACAGTAGGGAAACACGATCCCTCTCCCCCCATCTGATGAGGCTCATTGTGTTGTCTTATTGCAGTGAGGTTTCCACAGGGTCAGTTATCGTGTTGTCTGAATGCAGCATGTTTTCCACAGGGTGGCTTGTTAATCATGCAGTGTAGTTCATTTTTCTCCAACTATCATCCTTGAGAACCCATGACTTGATGTGGGGTTGTTCAGGTTGATTAACAAGCCACACTGCAAAAAAAAATGCTGCATTCAGACATCATGATAACCCATGGTTCAACTGCAAAGCCAGTATCTTGGTCTATTTTCATCACTCTCAGGAACCTTCCATTCACAATAAACAATATAATGCATGAACTGATAGGATCTGGATTTTAACTGCAGCAGTTTTCATGATCTTCAGGGTACCTTCCTCCATGCTACAATTTGCTGTAGTTGATAGTTGCACAAGTCCTGTGAAGGAATTATTCCTGCTAATAAAAAAAGTGTCAGCAAGGGCTACAATTAACTTTTCTTTAGAGCTTGCCGCTTTTAAAGCCTGATTGCAGCACGGGGGGGGGGGTGATTTATTTTGGAGGAGGGGTCACAGTATTGGGCAGGGGAAGATTAGTCCATCCCTCACCAGCAGTGACCCTGCCCCCCAATACCATTCTGCGCAGCAGTTAGCATTTTTAAAAGCCTCCATTAGAACTGATTGCAGTGCAGGGCACATTTTTTTGAGGCGGGGCTTGAACGTTGGGGAGAGTTAGCCCTTCTCTCCCCAACAATGCCCCTCCAGAAACACTACAATTAGGCTTTGAAAAAAGCCCCCTTTGGCACCAATAGAGACTTTTAAGGCCTAAATACAGCCAGGACGAAGGGGAAGCAAGGGACAATCTCCAAGCAGGGATTGGTGACTAAAAAAATGTTTTTCCAGGGGAGAAGGTATGGGGAGGAAGCTGCTGAGTCAGATGGGGAACATCCCAGACTGTATCCGGAGGATCCTCAATTATTTGAGCAACTTTTGTCAGTGAACATGAAGAAATGTCCATTTCATGTTTGCTTCCTCTTTCTTCCCCATGTGAAGAAAGAAGCAGGGATTGGTGAAGAAAGAAGCAGGGATTTCATCTATGCTAAACAGCAAAATGCAGATATGCACTGATCCTTGTAACCGGAGAGTAACTACAAGTTTACCTCTAGCATTAAGAGAGGCCCTCTTTAGCCCACCTGAGACAATGATCTTAGACATCTGTATCAATATATTTGCCCGTAGTACAAGCACAACATAACAGCAAAACCAGAATATTGCCATGTTTTGTTGTGCTATGCTCACTTAGCTGCATTTTCCACTGTAAACATTGATGTAGTAGCACAGCAAGTCTCCAGGTTGGGCTCTCAGCTATGTAACATGTCTTTTCTAGTGTTGCAGATAAATTCTAGGGGTGGTATTTTTTAAAAATATTTCCACCCCACCAACTCATTGCAAAATGAAATGTACAGAATAGATTCTCCCAGTATGTCTTGATCTTGTTATTTTCTTATACTTCTCTCCAGTCTCAATTCTGATCCATATGTCTGCTGGTAAGGAGAATGGTGACATCGGCCTAGTAGTTAACTGACAAAAAGGATCAGCTATATATTTTAGTGAATGATATCTATAAAAAAAATCTAGTATGACAAACGTCCAAATATCTTACAAACAAAGGGGACCTACAAACAGATAAACTCAGAAACAGGGCCAAGGAGACCGTAACTAGTTAGACAGTCTAAGGATAATCACTGAAATTGTCAATGTTATTAAAAACATTCCTTGATTCATGAAACTTAAAATGCTTGTTGCTTCTTTTTTCTCTTTTCTTTATTTTGTAATACGGATTTCAATGAGGAAAGAATGTGGTACAACATTAATCTATTTCTGTAACTATTGTTGTAAGGATGAGAGAGATCAGTGTAAATAGAACCCAGTATTGGTTCACTCCCGAAATTTGTAGTCTCATAGTATTCTTAGAATGTCACATTTTATGAGTAATTAGTTGGTAGAATAACAGGATCTAATTGTACCATTCTAATCAAAACTAAAGCCGAAGTGACTTAATGCAAAGCTTTACAGTCAGAATACGCTATGGAGCTATAAATATGCATTTTATGTTTTTGTAGTTTGAAATAAAAAGAAAGATTCTAAACTAAAATATTCATGCACAAACAGCCATTAATTTGTACAAACCATGTAGTTTACAGAGATTTGGCATTTTGCCTTCTCTATAGAACAGTTTTACAGGACATCTTGATTCCAAGCCCTTTAGAAAAATCCATACACATTGATAAAAAGGTTGTCAGTTGTGATACACTGCAATGCAACTGTGGTATTTCTTGTGGCAGCTTACCAGAAAGCTGAATCAAGGTACAGTACTTGTGAGAGGTTTAGTGCTGGATATAAATATAGCTGGTGTGGATTTTTTTTTCTTCCTTGATCAGCTCATGTGATTTCTGGTAGAAAGAAGTCACAAGTTTCTTTCCATCTGAAGGCACATCTACCCAGTCACTAAGGGGAAAACAACTAACAGCATTTTCTTTTCTTTTTTTGCATAATAGTGGTAATGCTAAGATTTCGGCTGTGCTTCCTTCCTCATTGTAATTTTGTTCTGTAGTACAAAGAAGTTACATTATGCTCTCGTTGCTTCCCCAAATCTAGTAAATACTCTAACACATAGAAATGTGCTTCTCATTTTCTGCAGGTCACAAAAGTACATCCTGAAATTTGGGGGGTTTCTGAACACATTACTGATCATCATCAAATTCTTCGGCAGTTTTGAACTTGAATATATATGTACTTTTACCGAGGTATGGTTTCAAAATAAAGCAAATCTTACTTAATATCCCTTCAAGTCTCAAGCAAACTCTTCCTGAACAGAAAGAGTTAGTGTGTCCTCTCTCTCTGATGCAGAAATATTTTTGAAAGATCCAGTACAAATATGTGAGCTTGTTTTTGATTTCACCAATATTCATGTCATACAGAAAAACTCCAAAACTACTCTGAAGTAAAATAAGCAGCAATGAGACCAGAATCCAGGCTGGTCTGTTCAAAGATTATCAAATACATCCATATACACCATCTTTCTTTTATTTATATTTCTTTAATTTGTACTGATAGTAACCAGGGCTGGGGCAGATGTAGTTTTTGCAGAGCACCTAAGTTTTGCAGGCTACATCTGACGGAGAGCATTGTGCCCGCCTAAGAACCCCAGAGTATATTTATTTTGAAAACACTTGTAAAAGTTTGCATTTTCCAGCCACCCCTGGGATAAAGGTTTGTAAAAATAAAGAGCACTTTCTTCCTTGAGATGAAGAATCCTTGAATAAGCAGAAAGAGGCCAAGATGCAGGTGATTTATTTAAGTCTGTGTCAGTGATAATGATGTCATGGTTTCCAGCACACTGTGTCCACCCCATTGTGGGACGAAAGAATGTCAAGGACAATTCTAAACACAAAACTTTGATTGTGCTGAAACCGGAAAGGCACAGTAAGAACTCCACTGCGCTCTTCAGTTCAAAACCTGCATCCTGCAGGCAGACTACAGAAAGCATGGGAGAAAGAGCAAAGGAGAGGGGGCTTATCTCAGAGTAAAGCTATGTGCTGAGGTACTGCAGTAGACAGTCAGGCACCAGGGATAAAACACAACTGAATAAGGCAGCCCCCAAATTAGAGTTATTGTCTATATTGTGCGTTTTGAACAATAAATAAGAAAAATATTTTATCACAAGAAAAAATGTGTTATCTAAGAGTCAGGATAAACAATGAGTTGCTTTTTAAGACCAATCTCTTTTCATTAGACATCAAGGCACCACATCAGGGCACTTTTAGAACAATAAAAAAGAAACAATAAATCATTACCAATCATTAGAACTAGACAGGTAATAGCAGAGCAACTTTCTTGTCCTGTGTAATGAGGATGGCTAAATAGGATTAGGGATTTACAATTTATTTAATTATTGTAAGACCAGAATACTATTTTATTTAC
>JARDYH010000001.1:234030153-234042653 GCA_029215795.1 Anniella stebbinsi | reverse complement strand
GTATTGGCATATGGATTAATTTTGCAGTTAAATTTAAGCTAAAAAACTAGGTCTTTTACTGGTTAGAGAAATATCTGTGTGGCCTGTTGTTTTCCAGTTTGTAGAGCATAAATCAGTAGCGGCTGACAAAGATGGGACTTTATTCTGCTCACTGCTGTACCTTCTGAAAAATCTCCCACCACCTCTCCACCAACGTTACAGACAAGATCAGTAGTAACACTGAAATAGAGCTAATATTCAGACTGCTATGTAGTTCTATTATTAGAGTATCACCATGAAGTTGCTCTGTTTAACATTTGTTAACTAACCCTTCTTCATATTCACATGCTTTCTGTGTGTTATGCTTTTAGTTTCCCATTAAGCATCTGTTGCTTAATATATTCACAAGCAAAGATTAAAATATTCATTTTTAAACCATGATTTAACTTTTCTCTAATGTCAAATATTACTATTGAGGTTGTGACATGATCGGTTAATATCAGGAAAATGAATAGAAAAAAAGATGTTTCTCACTTATCTGCAGGGAATTTGGATAAAACAACAACCTCCCTTTAGTGTAGGAAATGCCACAGAGAACATGTCTTTGTAGCCTGAACAAGCATGACTGACTCCTGTGAGTTCTCATTTGTATTCCAACACATACTGTCAGGCTGGCCTAGGAGAAGTCACTCAAACAACTTATTCCAACCATCTCACAAATTTAAGGGTCCCTCGGAGTTAAGAGCAAAGTTTGTTACTCCTGAAAATGTGGATTTCTGTGTGTATCTTGAACAAATGGAATTACGTATTACAAAGAGGACTTTTGTGGAAATTAATCAAGTTGTTTGAAATGAAAGCGTTTGAGTGGCAGTTCAGAGTTTGACTACTGGATGGATAGTATATACACTTTCTTGCTATACATCCTGACATCTTGCAATTATTATTATTTTTACACTTGCGATTATTATTATTTTTTACGGTTTTTACTGCCATTTTTATGACATTTCTGAGTATTTCATGTGAATGTCATATTAAAACTTCCAAACACCACTGGGGTGGGGGGCAGCAGACACCTGAAGTAGTATAAATAGAAAACATCTCTTGGAGGTTCTTGATCGTGTGGCTCCCTCCTCTTCATCTAGCCCTGACCATTTAACGTCACCTTGCCATCTTTTCTGGGGCCATGCTTCTTTAAGGAAAGGTAACAGGGCACTGGCTTATTTATTATGTATTTAATTTCCTACCTTTCTGCCAAAAGTGGCACTCAAGGCAGCTAACAATAATAAAATATGGATTAAAAACAAAATCTTAATTAAGACATAAGAGCAGAACCATTAAAATACAATTAAAATATATCAATACAAGAAATACATAGGAGCCAACTAAAAACCCTTCAGCAACAGACTACTTTACATGCAATAGACCAGCTCATGCAAGCATAAACCACAGCACCTTTCTTGACAGCATTCTGCAATAACAATCCAATTTTTAAAAGAATGTATAAAGCTCCAATATCCCTGCTAAATTTTATGTTTCAAATATTACTGACTCATTTTTGACACTGTCAGGAGCTAAAGTGGCCAAAAATTTGGGGAGGAAAAGAATGTTACACATTAAGGGCCAAAACGGACATTACTTTAAAGCTGTGCCTAGCTGTTATGTCTTTTTTCCCCCTGCTTACTCTAGAACAGGTGCAGAGGGGCTGATCTGGATCTTAAAAGCCCCCTACCCCCACACTATGGTCCTGGTACAGATTGGGAGCCCTGCACCTACTCTTAACAAAAATTTTTTAAAAAGATTTAGCTGCTAGACACACATTTAAAGTAATGTTTGTTTTGGCCCTAATTCAAGTCTTGATATGCAGG
The DNA here is from genome assembly GCA_029215795.1 of Anniella stebbinsi. Classification (NCBI taxonomy): domain Eukaryota; kingdom Metazoa; phylum Chordata; class Lepidosauria; order Squamata; family Anniellidae; genus Anniella; species Anniella stebbinsi. Next base: position 234,040,809 of record JARDYH010000001.1, on the reverse strand, counting down.
GATACAGCCAATAAGAATGCAGAATTTGGCCTATATTAGCTATCCACATTAATCATCTACATATAAATGGCATAATAGATTTAGGAGGTTACTTTATTTAGAAGACAACAGTCCCCTGACTGCTGGCAATCTAGGAAGAATGTAGTGGATAAAATGGTATCTTGCAGTAGAAGTCATACATTCCTTATTGGTATTACACTTCTCTAGCACAAATCTGCATAGATACCAAATGAAACAATTATACATTATTGTTTCCCCCTCTGGATTACCTTATCCAGTTTAGGCAAACTTCAAATGACTACCTGAATTGCAAACCAAACCTCAGTCAGTCTAATCTACTTTACAGGGTTGGTGTGACAATAAAATGCAATAATCCCACATAGGCGGCCCTCAACTCCTTGGAGGAAGGAGGATAAAGATGTGAATAACACACAACGTTTGAATTCCTTTGAATTAACTGATTTCAGACTTTCCAATCTGGTTACCAGACTAGATTTTAAATGCCCACTCCCCAGTATAGCAACAGTGCCTGACATTACGCTCTGTGACACTGCGGAAATATGCTAAATTCAGTAATGTTCTATTGACTTGTGATGCTATAATAAGGAACATTTCTTAAAACAGGGGTACTTGGCAGCTTTATCTCCGCATCATATGCAGTCACAAGAATGGCATTTAGAATGGACAGTGTGTGAATGGCTGGAAAAGGTGCTGAGAAAAAGCAATGTTCATTTTGAAGGCTAAGAAAGCTTCCTTAGCAAATCTAACAGCTTAAAGAGAAATACAAGCAAGTTATAAAAGTAATATTTCAAATGATGTCTAGTGATGAGGCTCAATTATTAGGAGCAATTGTGATCATAAAAAGGACAAACTAGAATGAGAGAACCATTCTATGTTTAGTCTTTCCTCTGTACATTACTGGAGAAAACTGTAACTAGTGACCACATCTTGAAAAAGAGGCCCATCAAGAGGATGCGAGAGTAGTTTGGTCTGTCATCATGTATGTTTTTATAATCTGTTAAATCATGTTCTTAAATGCTCCTACAACACCCATAGCACTGGGTGTTTGATTTAATAAAATCTAAATATTTCCACCCATAAATGTCCTCTCCTTTGGGCAGGGTGTGGAAAGCTTGTTCAAATTATTTTACTCCCCTTCCTCAAACCTGAAGATAGATAAGTGCATGTAGTGTTGCTTTTGGATATATCTCTATCTGAGTGAGCTATTGTTATAAATATTGTCTAGGTTAAGAAAGGATATTGCTGAAATTAGGATGCTGTTTTCATAATTTAGAAGGGAAAAAAGGAGGAAGGGTTCAAAGATAAATGGCATATCTAAAACTGAAACCTCTCAAATCCTTTGGCTGCATTTGATGCTCAAGCCCCACATTTATTGTTGTGAACCATAAAACACCGAAATAAATTGTTTTGGAGAAAATATGGGCACTTTTATGAAGTGTTATCTAAGTAAGCCTTCCCCGCCTGGGTGCTAGTCAGATGTTTCGGACCACAACTCCCTGTATTCCTGACCATTTGCCATTCTGGCTGGAGCTGATGGGAGTTGAAATCCAAAACATCTGGAGGGCAGCCGATTGGGGAATGGTGATCTAAGTCCTGGTTTGCGACATGGGACAAGAAAATTTTTGCCAGAGGCAGTTCTATGAAGGTGTGTCAGGTCTATTTCTACCTGGCCCTGAGGCTGTCACAGATCCTGTTACAGTGCTGTACTGGATCAGGTGTCAATCATATCAAAGGCTTTTCTCTGCATTGTCCTATTTCTGCATCCTTCCCCGGGTAACTGCTTCAAGCTTCCCAGTCATATAGATAGATAGATAGATAGATAGATAGATAGATAGATAGATAGATAGATAGATAGATAGATAGATAGTTCTCCTTGGCCATCCTTAAGGTAGTACTAGATGGTTTACCAGAAATCTGACCCACTTGCCTCTGTAGTCTAACCCATGCATTATCTTTTCCTACCTAATCAATAGGCACATTGCTCTAGTGAAAATCTCCCTTCCCTCCAGGTCTCATGGCCTCCTTTGCCTGCAGTCTTTCTACTGTACTCCACAAGAGTTGAAATCCTGCCAAAAATTCTCTAGGAAGAATCACTTGTTTGCTTTCTCTAGATCACAAATCAAGGGGTATAAAAGAACTGATTCCCTCACCCACCCCACCTGGTATGCATTTTATAGCCAATGAAATGATTAGTAATTGACATATATCAATTAAATAACCATATGAATCCATAGTTTTAAGAGGAATAATTGCTGATACATGCATTGACGCTTTCCCTGACCTACGTGAAATGTTAGACTCTGGAGAATTTGGGAGAACGGGAGTTTGGCAGAAGAAGGTTTGGCTGCAAAACTGAATACCATAATTCTGATTCATAAAAGCATCTTTGCTGTCCACTGTATTCTCCATTTATATATTTCTAAAGTAGTCATCACACATGCAAAATACTTTGCAAAACACATATTCTCAACTTTTTTTCCACATTTAAAGATGTCTGTATTAAGAGACACAGCTGTGTGAAAGTGGCATTAGATACAGAGAGAAAAAATGGGGCTGGGTTCAAAATTAGGTTAGCTTTTTTTTTTACTGTATCATTAGAACATTTCATGAAGAGAAACCCTCTCTACCTAATAGCTCAAAGACCTTAACAGAAACTAATCACCAAGTGTAACTGAATACAGATACTAGCAAATAGGCATTTTAATTGTTCTGTTTGTGCTTGATACCTTTATAGCAAGCTGTTTGTCTGAACCAACCTACCACTTGTTATGGTTATCTCCCCATGTGGCTAATCCATGGTGGTTAAGCATACTGAGCTAAACATTTTGGCTTCGTGTGTTGTGTGAACCATGACTTAGCATGTCGAGTGAACCATTTATAACCATAGTGGCCACATAACCATGAGTTAAACATGCTCACTAACCATTTGTTGCAAAAGAGTTAGTTGCCTGACCATTGCTTAGTATGTTGCCTGACCAGGCCCAGTATCATCCTAAGAATATATATCTAGGAGGGAGAATTTGTGCAGCACTTAATAGGCCTGTTCAGAAGACACCTGAAACCCTGCTGGATAAGGCTTTTGGTTGAGCAGCAGGATTAAAGGTGTCTTGTGCGAGCTAAACCCTGCTCACTCACTAACCACAGTCGGATCATCTGCAACAACTCTAACCATGGCTTAAAGTGTTGTGTGAGACAGCACAGCTTGTGGTTAGTGTTAAACCCAGAGAACCACAGTTTCGCTAACCACAGAGCCTGAAGTGTCATCTGAACAGGCCCCATTGTTTGTTTGGACTGGTCTGATTCAGATTTAATGACTTTCTTTCATGAATCAACTAGAAGCAGGAATTATACATTCCCTTAGACTTTGCTATGTAGCGTTCTTGCAGGTATTCGCCAAATATATAAAGAAAATTAAGTGAAAGTGCAGATAAGTGGGAATGGTTAAAATATTTTCTTTTCAAGCTTCGAAGTTTTTAATAATAATAATAATAATAATAATAAATTTATTTATCACCCGCCTCTCCCAACGGATCGAGGCGGGGAACACCAAACACAAAATACAAAAACTGATTAAAAGCAGATAAAACCAGTACATCATTAAAACACCAATAAAACACCAATAAAACACTTTAAAATTCATCTAGGTAGGCCTGCCGGAAGAGATCAGTCTTTATAGATCTTTTAAATTCCTGAAGACTAGTAAGTTGGCAAATCTCTCCCGGCAGGTCATTCCACAATCTGGGAGCGGCAGAAGAGAAGGTCCTCTGGGTAACGGTTGTCAGTCTAGTTCTTGTTGACTGTAATAAATTCTTCCCAGAGGACCTGAGCGTGCGGGGCGGATTGTATGGGAGAAGGCGATCCTGTAGGTAACCTGGACCCAAACCATGTAGGGCTTTAAAGGTAATAACCAACACTTTGTACTTCGCCCGGAAACTGATTGGCAGCCAGTGAAGAGATTTTAAAACTGGTGTAATGTGGTCACCCCTAGATGTACCGGTGACCAACCTGGCTGCCATATTTTGAACTAATTGAAGTTTCCGGACTAGGCACAGAGGTAGCCCTATGTACAGCGCATTGCAGAAGTCGAGCCTCGAAGTTACCAGTGCGTGCACTACTGATTTTAGGTCTTCCAACTCTAGGAAGGCGTGCAGCTGGCGTATCAGCCGAAGCTGATAGTAGGCACTCCTGGCAGTCGCATCTATCTGAGCTGTCATTTGGAGCGACGGATCCAGGAGCACCCCCAAGCTGCGAACACAGTCTTTCAGGGGGAGTGTAACCCCATCCAGAACTGGTTGACACACCTCCAACCCCAGGTTGTGGCCCTTGACAGTAAGCACCTCCGTCTTGTCTGGATTCAGCTTCAGTTTGTTTTTCCTCATCCAGCCCATTACCGCCTCCAAGCATTCATTCAGAGGAGACACACTATCCTTAGCTGATGCTGTTGTCGAAGACATAGAGAAATATATTTGGGTGTCATCAGCGTATTGATAGCACCCCGCCCCATGCCTCCGGATGATCTCTCCCAGCGGTTTCATGTATATATTAAACAGCACTGGGGATAGGATGGCACCTTGTGGTACACCACATAGCTGCTCCTTCTTTGAAGAGCAACTATCCCCAAGCATCACCATCTGGAACCTGCCCGAGAGGTAGGACCGGAACCACTGAAGCACAGTGCCCCCGAGTCCCAATTCCCTCAGGCGTTCCAGAAGGATACCATGGTCGATGGTATCGAAAGCCGCTGAGAGGTCCAGGAGTACCAACAGGGACACACTCCCCCTGTCAATACTTAAGCGTAGATCATCCACTAAGGCGACCATAGCAGTCTCAACTCCATATCCTGCTCTGAAGCCAGTTTGAAATGGGTCTAGAAAATCTGTATCATCCAAAACTGCTTGCAGTTGGAAGGCAACCGCCCTCTCGATCACCTTGCCCAAAAATGGAAGATTTGATACTGGCCTATAGTTATTAAAGTCCAGGGGATCCAGGGAGGGCTTTTTTAGAAGCGGCCGTACTACCGCTTCTTTTAAACATGATGGAAAACTCCCCTCCCTGAAAGATGCATTAATAATATATTGTAATTGTGATCTAACTGCATCTCCTCCCTGGGCGACCAGCCAAGAAGGACAGGGATCGAGAGGGCAAGTCGTCCTCCTCACTCGACCAAGCAGCTTGTCCACGTCCTCGGTACTCACCAACTGAAACTGATCCAGTGTAATTCTACTCGCGGAGTTGCTGGACACTCCATTGTCAGCCTCTGCTATAACGACAGCATCTAAGTCGGCTCTTATCCGAGAGATTTTATCTGTGAAATGATTGTTAAAGGCATCACAGCGAACTACTGAAGGCTCTAACATCGGGTTCAGGGGGGAGGGTGCCCGAGTTAGACCCCTCACCACCCTGAACAGTTCTGCTGGACGCGAATTCGCAGACGCAATGCGTGCAGAGAAGTAAGCTTTCTTCGCTGCACGTATTGCCACCCCATAGGAACGAAGATGTTCTCTATGTCGTGTCTTATCGGATATACGTCGAGTTTTCCGCCATCGGCGCTCCAGTCGTCGTCCTTTCCGCTTCAACTCCCTGAGATCTTCTGTATACCAGGGCGCCCGATTAGAAGCGGGTCGGAGAGGACGTTTGGGGGCGATCGTGTCGATAGCCCTAGTTAGGTCTTGATTCCATCTATTGACCAGGGCTTCTACAGGATCGTCGACGATACCAGCCATAGATCCCTCCAAGGCCTTCTGGAATCCAAAAGGATCCATCAGCCTTCGAGGGCGGACCATCTTAATAGGTCCGCCACCCCTGCAGGGGCGGGTGGTAGCTGTGATACTAACCCTGACCAGAAAGTGGTCTGTCCATGACAATGCAGAGGTATTTGTTACCTCCGCCCACAGATCTGTCTGTTCGGAGCTGAAGACAGCATCGAGGGTGTGACCTGCTGAATGTGTAGGTCCAGAGACCAATTGGGATAGGCCCATGGTTGTCATGGATGCCATGAACTCCCAAGCTGCACCTGACAAACCAGCCTCGAATGGGATGTTGAAATCGCCCAGGACCAAAAGCCTGGGCGAATCCAACACCAACTCCGAGACCAGTTCCGTGAGCTCGGCCAGGGAGTCTGATAGGCAGCGGGGTGGCCGGTACACTAACAGAATCCCTAGTCTATCCCTGGCCTTCAGACTCAGGTACACACACTCGATGTGCTTCAATTGCCGGACAGGAAGTCTGGTCAGGTTAAGATTGTCTTTGTAGACCACAGCTACTCCGCCCCCCCCCGCCCACTTTCCCTCACCTGCTCACTAACACAGTACCCAGCTGGGAGAGCCTGAGCCCATGTCGGCCCACTATCATCTCCCAGCCAGGTGGGAACATGGAATGTTCATGTGAATAAGTATTTTTTCACATCCTTTAGGAAGGAACAAAGAGCAATATTAAAGATAAAGTGCTCGCCTTGTTATATTGCTGAAGGTGAAGAAAAATGGCTACATCATTCTTTGTAAAGCAAGGATGATTCCCATGTAATTATATGGTTAGAGCAGCCTCTGGGAAAAGGTGGTCCCTCACTATACCCAGCCAGGTGAGTCTGATAGAAACTTCCTTGGTCTATCCCAAGGGAGTGTTATTGTTCGTCTTAAAAATGAACAGCTCTAGTGCTTGGCCAAGTTAAGGTCTAACATTGCTGCAGGTGAACTTAGCTGCTTCTCATCAGTCAGACATCGAGCCCTTTTCTCTGACAAGGTGTGGATTTATGGGATGAGAGCAAAAATAATTCTGTCTTAGCTGCTGACTATGATGTGGTTCAGTGCTTCTTGGGCTGCTTTCCTAACCCAAGAACAGCAAGAAAGCTCACAAAGGAGCCTTCCAATGAGCTGTGAGAGGGGAAAACCAGAGTGGTTTTTTTAATGTTTAAAAACAAGAGATGTATAGGTAGACAAATTATTCATCAAATGCTCATCTGTCCTGGGGATTATAAACAAAGATACAACACATGTTATGTAAGGGGGGGTGGGGGAAGACAACTGTTTGAAAAATTGCATCCGTTGGTGGCATAATGACAGAAACATTCACTACAGTAATTAAAGGTGATGATAGATGACATCGGCCTTTCCCAACCTGCCGCCCTCCAGATGTGTTGGGACTACAACTCTTAGCATTCCCCAGCCAGCATGAAGGGCACTAGGTTGGGCATGAGGCAACAGCTGGAGGATACCAGATGGGCAACATCTGGAGGACACAGATTGGGAAGGGCTGGATTACACAAATAAATACATATGTTTACCTAATAGTACGATCCTATGCATGTCTACTCAGCAGTAAATCCCTGTGAGCTCAGTGGGACTTAATCCCAGGTACATAGGTACAGGATTGCACCCTAAAATTATTTTACTAAAACTAAACCAAGTAATTGAATATTTTAATAGAACTCCATGAATCTTGATAATTTGAACCTTGACAGACAAAGCAGCCTGGTTTGCCAGAGCTATTATGGTCTTATTATGTAAATCCATATTTACGGATAGTGTTCAAACCATAGATTATTGAGTCTGGAGATTATCATGGATTCTTTGGAGTGGTTGTGATCTATCATATAACATACTTGCTGTGCAAAGGTTTTTGGATTTTTAAAAACATGCTAATCATGCTAATGTGCAGTTAGGGTCTTTTTACTCTGTGAATGGGAGCTATCAAAATAAACCTTCTGAACCATTTGGGTCTTTGTCATCTATCGGTAGTTGGGAGTAATTTATACTGCAGTCAAATGAGTTTTTTAATCATCTAACCGGGTCCTTAGTAAGCAGATTTCTAGTTCTCAGACTATTTTTATTCCACAGAAAGACCCTGGATTTAAAAGAGCAAAGAGAGGTGTGCATGTACCTAGTATGGTCTGCACTGCACTGGTAAAGATAACTATCAGAGTTCAGATGTGTGTCCCTAATTAAATGGAAATGCATGTTTTAAAGCCACAGCATCACACATGCATGTTCCCAGACTACTGTCTACATGCACTTACCATGCTTCCAGTTGTGGTTTTCTTTATGAATGTGAATGTGACTTCTTGCCCCCAGCCATGCACAGAGACAGATGTTTGGTTGCAAAATGTGCCAGTGTGTATGCTACCAGTACTGCTCTGTGGCATGTGCCATCCCTGATATGTTACATAATTGGACATAAGCATCTATGCAAGGTGGGAAGGAATTGTGTTCACACACATTGAGAAAACTCTGCTTGGAAATTATGTAAGGTCTCATCTGACACAGCTTTTAGGCCACTGGAAGGGCAGAATGATGAGAAGCCACACAGCTTTCTTTCACAACTACTCTCTGGCAAGCACCTGTTTCACAGAAGCCCTCATTGTTCACTTTGAAAAAATACCTTCTCAGTACATGTGGTTCCCGATTCTCATCACCCATTGTAAATCAGTACAAAAGTCAACCAAACTTTGCCATAGTTCAAAACATGTTATCAGACTGTAGTCTACATGCACATCTGAAAGCACAGATTCTAAGGAAGTTTTCTAAGCTAGCTTTCTCCAACCTAGTGCCCTGTTGATTTTTGGATGTCAACTCCAATCAGTCCAGCCAGAGTGACCAACGGTTCTGAATTCTGGGAGTTGTAACCCAAAAATCTGAAGAGCAGCAGTTTGGAGAAAGCTAAGGACTGATACTTACTTTATGACAGTGGCAAGGTTGCCCTTGTTGCTTTCAGATGCCACATTTACCATGTGGTATTAGCCACACCACCAATATTGGTCTTTGCAAGTTACACATTCTTGAAAATATTTTTTAAAATTAACAGCAGAATATTCAGTTTTAAACTTAGGTAGTGTAGAGAGTTATTCTTAATTCAAGAAAATCCTTTCCAAGCTTAGAAACTAGATGTCCCTTCTCCTAACCCACCGCCCAGCTTTTTTTCTATGAGGTGAAAGTGGTGGATGATGATAAAATATGGGATTATTTTGAAATATATTCTAAACTTATAGGAGAAGGTGGAAAAGAAAACTGAATCAATACATTTGACTCACTTTACATTTCTGGCCTTGTAGGTGAAATTTCTTTAGCAAAAAAAATCACCATGGCATTACTAGATGCTTGAAAAGCACCTGAAGAGTCACCCTGCAATCTGAAGCATCTGAAGAGTCACCCTGCAAATCATGGATGCCTTCATTTTTGCCATGAGGTAAATGGGACATGTTTATTCAGACATTGTTACCTAAAAGCGCTTTTAAAAATATATAGTAGGGGCAGGTGATTTCTCTTGCAATATAACCATAATAATATTATTACTGACATTGTTACCTAAAAGCGCTTTTAAAAATATATAGTAGGGGCAGGTGATTTCTCTTGCAATATAACTATAATAATATTATTACCTTACTTAACCGGGTTTAAAAAGAAAAAGAAAAAAGAAAGAAACATGGGAGATTCTATGTTCATGCTTAAAGGACAAGAAAACTCTACATTATGTGGATCACTTGAATTTTCTTAACACTTTAGAGACTCATACAGCTCCCTTTTCTTGCTACTTCTCTGGCGTGTTTGCAAATAACGTCTTGATAACCTGTACTTCACACTTCAATTCAATAAAGTTTGATGAAAACTAGAAGGTAGGAAAAGGTAGGACTTCCATCCCCCATAAAATCAGACTCTAGCAAAAGAATCCTGAAAAATTATGCTGATCTATTTGCCAATACTGGAAAATGTGTTAAATTTGTCAAATATATCTATGCAATATTAGCCTGAGAAAGAAAATTACTTAGAAATATCCTTTAATTATTAGGATACATGACAATTCAAAACACATATTCCAAATCAATCAGCATGATAAAACATTAAAAACATATACAGAAAAGTGTACTTATTACACTTTTATTATGTGAAAACGACAGTAATTTGTTTAGGATATGTGTACATTTTTTAAGATCTGGAAGTATGAAATAATAAGCCACTGAACCATCAGAATTATTTTGGTGCTGTTATAAGACAAGACAGCAGGCCTTGTCTAGCTTTAAAGTTTTATAGTAAGATAAGACCTTGGAAACAAAACCTTGAATAAACTAAGCATGAAAAAAGGGAAATGTGTCTTTGCGTAAAAGGACATTGTGTCTATCACCTTCCTCAGAAAGGTTACTCAACTTTAAACATACTCAACAAGGTGTACATTTTAAAAAAACAGGAATTTGTTTTCTGAAGGCTGTACTGCAAAAAGAAAGAAGGAAAAGAACAGAAAAGGAACGGCTTGTCTTTTTATAACATTTAATACATTTCCAAAAGCCATAACAATGTTCTAATATTTGTCTAGCAGTTTCACAGCTGCTGGCATTTTATCCCCTTCCACCCCAAAGATTAATAGCTCTATTTCTGAGTCATTTTTTTAATAAATGCATTTAACTCCCAATTCAGTTTCCACATATCTTTAGTTTCAGGTTAGTAGTACAAACTAAGCTCCTTGGGAGTTTAGTTTTGTTTATAGCTCTTTACTTTTAACCCTACCTTCTTTAGAAGCAGTAATCTCTTGTATCTTAAAGGAATATTGCTTGGCAAAGAAATGGTCATGCCTCCATGGAAAAGGGATCTGGAGTTCCATTCTTTCCATAACAGAAAGCCCTGTTTTAAAATCCTTTGTGCCTGACTAGTG
>JARDYH010000001.1:234025153-234027653 GCA_029215795.1 Anniella stebbinsi | reverse complement strand
ATAGGATCGCAGCACATTCCAACAGTAGCTGATCATTTACAAACTTTCCCTTTTTCGCCACTTCAGTGGTGCTTGAGCAGCACATTCCAATTGCAAATCTACTCATACTTGTAACAATCCCACTGTCACTGATAGGTCTGTGTCTGAACACCAAAAACATCTTATCAGGCAGGGCTGTTCAAAAGGCTGTCTGTCTTTTGAGTATGGTTGGAGAAGTTGGGGAAAGAGAGCAGTAGAGACCACTCCTTTGTCTTAAAATGAAAGCCACCTAAGCTAACTGAACAACACCCAAGATATACAAGCACCATCACCATCCCTTCCATGAGTCCCAGATATTGGAATTTGCTGATGACACATGGCCTATGTCAACTCAATTAGACACTGTGGCAAAGTAGCTAGTCATAGTCCTTTACTGTGTCCATATTGCTCAAAAAAGTAGTGTCACAAACTATAAGCAACTTCACTAACTTTTGCTTGCCAGATAGTATACATTTTTCCTTTAATTCCCAGGTCTGTGTGTGCTGCTGAAATAAAACAACCATGCAGATATTTACTTACTGAGAGGTTAAAAAACACACACCCACACACACACACACACACACACCACAGGTAATATAAAGATGTTATGACATCCATACCACAATCAAGACATTGTGCTAATAATGACACCATTTTTGAAATTAACAAATAATCTTATGTTGAAAAGCCCATTCCTTCCCAAATCCTTTTTAGATGTCAGTTACTAACCAACGCCTCCTTCCTTGTGATAGAAACTGGACACTTTTCTTCTTCTGTGGGCTTTGGTTTTAATCATCAAGATTATCTGTTTGCTGACAGCCCCATGATCTATGGCCTAGACCTTAAACAACAACAACAACACAAAGAGTACTTCGAAGGCAACTACGAATTTTATCCTTTCCCTGGTTGAAACTATCTTATGAAGTATTGATAATGCATTATCTTTCAGAACAGAATAATGCTGCACAAAATAATACTCAAAGATGTTTTAAGAAAACCGCTTGGCTCAGTAAAAGTTATTATTCAGAAGTTTACATAGTCTGTGGACACTTATCAAAAAGCTCTGAGCACAAAGTACAGAACCTACATTGCAATTAAGATACAGTGCAATGCAAAGGGTTTCATACTAGATAAGGGCATTCATGTTTGTTTTTAAAATAGTTGTATTCATCCTTGATGAGAACTAGAGTTACATGAATTACACGAGAGAAGAGTGTAATTCTTCTCTCGTGTAGAGAGCAGCTTCCCAAAAGGTAACCATTCCTCTATTTATTGCCTTTCTGTATTATACAGAATTAAGATAGAGCATTTGAGCATTTTAACTTTGGAAAACATCTTCCAATCATCAATTAGTGTGGGAGCTCAGCTCACAATAAGTAAGGCACACAGTTGTTGATGGGAGTCAGAATCTTTAAACACAATCTTAGCACCACTATAATGCAAAAGCAGGAAACAGAAAATATTAAATATACAATTCATGATATATTTTATAATGTTATCATAGATTAAAGCAGCATCCCCCAATCTGGTATTCTCCACTAACCACGATGGCTAGGGGTGATGGGAGTTGAAGTCCAACACATTTGGAGGGCATCAGGTTGGGAAAAACTGGATTAAATTCTGTAGTGGTGAGGGTATGGTGAAGGAATCAAATGCTTTTTCCCTTCTCATTTCCTCTTAAAGTCAGATATTCAGTTCACAGAAACTGTGTATCAGTGCTATTCATAGCGTGTTTATACAATTTTCTTTACAAAATAAATACTGGATGTTAAAATTGTTAGCAAGACTCAGCACTGTCTCTCTCTCTCAATTAATATTAAATTAATTGCCAAGAAACATATTAGAAACAATAGTCCATTTGATCTGTACCTGTTTTATTTTAACTCCTTATGACATTACATATATGGAGGAAGAGTTATAAGTATAACAGCAGTTTTAGTATGACAACGCTGATCAAATTCAGCCTCTCCTTTTCCCTAAACTCTTTCTCTGGTTTGTAGTGATGTATCAGAATCTATACCTCCAGGGAAATTTGCAATATCTCCACTTTGTGACTCCTTTGAATGCTTCTGCTACTTTTTGGTGAGACAAATGTAATGTTTTTATCATTTATTTCCTTCTTGTATCAAACCTGAGATAAAATTCTGAAGAAATCAACTAATGCAGAACCCACAAAGGTGTATGTCAGGAAAAAGTGCCTTGTTGGTATCAGAACAATGAATGTTTCATCATCAGTGTTGAAATAAATTATAGGACCATGATTTGGAAACTCTTTAAACCTGCCTTTCCCAAATGCTTAGGAATTTGAGATAAGGAATCAGCAAAGTTTTGTAGCTGAAGGGCCATATGCCCTATTTTAATAAAAAAGGAATCCATAAAAAATAAATTACTTTCACTAAGTATATGCAAATTCCAATGTAAGCAATCAGAGCAAAATTAATTTTGCCAGAACTGATTAAAAGCATTAATAAATCTATATGCA